>WSXT02211485.1:0-17712 GCA_011762715.2 Neuroterus valhalla | reverse complement strand
TAATCGTACTCTCTCTCCCACTCACCGATGACGGGTCGACAGCCCTGCGGGCTGGCTCCAGTACTATATGCTCGAAGATTTCAATTGCCATGAACGTCATAATAATGTAGATATGAACTCGACGAGAAAGAGTATACCTACAGCTGGAGACCTCCATTGTGACGTATATTGGGAATTTAAATTTGCAATCCGAGACGCGAGACATCCAGCGAACTAACCAACATAGCTGCCTATAGGATACACGTAGCATTGTTTACATGCGTGTTGCACTCAAATAACGCGATAGATATTAATTTTGTGTTAGATTAGTCAATTAGAAGTACATAGGAAGTTTATTAAGTTAATATAAAATCTTGAAAATGGAATTCTCCTGTAACTATACAAAGGTAAACGATACTCGCAAAGGCAATGTGTGTTGTGTTGTCTATTGTGACCAAAAAATTATCAACACTAATTTGAGTCTCCATAAGGTACCGAAATTTGGCAGTGGTACTGTTAAAGTGAAAAATCTTGTTGGAGAAAGCATTGTTGTTGATAAACGTTCCGAATGGTTAAAACGACTCAAGATACTGATCAACGAATAATAGTTTGCTCTCTGCATTTCAGCGTTGATATTATGTATTTCCTGGTTTGTTTTTTATATTTTGATCATGTTCCTGGAAGACAGCGTTACAACAGCATACTCACACAATGTTTTTAGAGAGTAGCAACATTTTCATCACATTTAAGTTACACTTTACTTGAATAAACGTGTAAGGACTAATGCCAATCATATGCATGCCGGATCCCATAGGCAGCCATGTTTGTTTTGATACAGAAGCGCCTCTTTGCCCACGGTGGATATTTTCTTTGCCAATGGTGAGTGGAATTTTGTAGATGCAGAACACGCTTCAAATACGTACTTTATCAGTGAATAATAGTTTTACTTTGTAAATACTTTTATAAAAATATCCACTAACAAATCGCTTGACAACGAATAAATGTTGTCTCTTTCTACAAAATCGAATGCCAATGACTCAAAAAGTACCTTTTTTATGGGAAGATTCCAGGTGAAAATATTTGTTCATTTTTTACATAAATCTGATGAAAAAATAAAGTCTCGTCAACTTTCAACAGGTAGACTTCCCTCTTCGAATAGGATCAATTTTGTGCTACTAAGCAACATCCATCCTTGATAGAGCTGTATTAGGGGGAATAATTGTTCATTCTATAAACAAATTCACAAATTGACTAGGGTTCCCAACGTCCTGGATTTTACCTGTCTGTCTTGGCGGCGTCCCGGCTATTTCTTGAAAACACCCAAAATGTCCCCATTTCTAAACGAAACCAATGTTTTCAGCAGCAAATTTTTTTTCCTGTAAAATCGCAGCCAGTGTCCCCAAAAGTATCTCCACTCCGACAAGTATTCATGACTGAGTAGTATGTATACTTATTAAGTGCTATTTACACCATTTTACGAATAAATTTATTAGTTATTAAACTGAACTCCATTTCGCATATAACTGTACATTTGCTGACCTTTTTTTTATATAGGGTTTACGTAAAAAATTGTTTGGCGTCGGACCCATCTGGTAACCCTAAAATTGACTAGTTGTCATGAAATGAATTTTGTTTCATACATTATTGATTTCCAATGCATAACTCAGAGAGAACCTTATTTATTGGGTAACATTTGTCAGGCGACAATATTTGTTTATTCTTTGAATTAACACAATGAACAATACAGATTTTCATCAACTTTTGACCAGCTAGTTGCGATACTTAATCAGCGAACACTACCCTACCTATTATTACTCGTTTATTACTCTTGTCCATAACTTTTGTTATTTATTCAGTTGAATTTTATAAACAAATTCACAATTCCATGAATTTGGAAATGGCAGATTTCGCTTTTTCAACAGAATCAATTATAAGAAAATGATAGAGCCATCAAAGAGATTAAAATTGTTCGAACAATAGGCAGCAAATTCCTAATGAATAACGAAAGTGAGGCTTTTTCAATAAAATTGTTTGTAAAATACAAAAATAATGGTATCAATTTGGTAATACAAAAAAAATTGATGTAACCTGATGGATATTATGTGTAAGCAGTGCCTTCATGAATTCATTATGTTTTACACACATATTTTTCTATATCATTTTTATGCGAATAATTAAAAATTTTATTGAAAATCAAATGAAGAAAAAAGATTTCGAAAATCTCGATATCTGGCAAACAGAGGATGGATTTCGATGCGGTATGTACTAATTGAACACGGCAAAGATTTTTTAATGCATTTATTATTCGTACGAACAAGTCGGAGCATAGTGCACAATATATTTAATAAATTAACGCGTGCACATGTACATGCGTCTCTACGTATAAATAATATAAGCCTACGCGAATACACGTGCACGCGATATCATTTCGGAAAAGAGGGATCAGAGTATACCCTGGAGTCTGAACACGTTTTCGCTTGGCCAGAGAAAGGGAAGATACAAATATCAATTACCCCCTCCATTTTTGTATACAATCAAGGTAAAAAAGGAGAATCAGCTGAAATCTCGAATCTAAAAAAGATAAAATACAATAAAATATCAATAAGAAACACAGCACCGGTGATAATTATTCTTAAAAGCCCTCGTTTTCTCTTTCCCTTTCTCCGCTTTCTCTAGTAATAATCCAAATGTAGGACAAATTTGATCTCAAAGAACGAAAAAAAATCAGCTTCAATCATTTTGATTTGGCATTTGCAAGATTATGCACAAGATTCCTTTTTTTACTATCCTCTGACTCGTTTGCGCCTGAAAACGGGATATACAATACCTATTATTCGCTCATGCGTTATCATCTCGCAACGACGTTAATAGTAAAATAATAATGATAATACCGAACTATATTTATACGTAATTAGTTTGCTTTTTGTCCTCGCTCTCGAAAATCTCACAAGAGATTTTCTATCACTCACTCTGCACTCCTTTCTTCAGTTTCTCTCTCTTGCTCTCTCTCTCTTTCTCCCTATTATTTAGAATCGTATCTTCTTCCTCCATTTAATAACTAAAGGATCTAGAAGATAGTTTTGCAAGTTACGTAATTTTTCTACAAAAATCCAAGTTTGCGATTTTGTTTCTTTACAATAAAATACATTGATTCGCTCTCCTTCTCTCACGCATACGCTGGCAATATATATACAGAAACACAGACGCGCAATTAGTAAAAATTTCACTTTTTGTCAACTCACGCGGAAACCGATGAGAGGGAGCCCCGCTCTAAGTCGAGAACGATATAAATGCCACTTTAATCTCTCGTGCGAGCGCAGCTCCAAAAGGACAAAAACAACATACGTCCCACGGACGTCCACCGTGAGTTTCAGTCTAGCGGAACTTGTCCTTAAGCAGGTCATGTTTAACTAATTACTCCTCTTTCAAATTACCGGCCAATCTTACATCGAAAAATTAGGATGGAGAGACACAACTTAGCGCAGACGTCGACACTCCTTTTGGCCCTCAACGCCGCACATTTTCAATCATTTTTTTTTGTTCATGACAATCAGCTATTGGCTAAACTTGGCACATGCGTGGAAAAATAACCTCTACTGTGCATGCTCGAAATTTCAGCGAATTGGTCGCCGTGGAAAATAGAAAAAAAAATGCGAGAAAACGGGCGCCTCAGAGCACTAGAAGAAGGAGCGACATCTGCTCCAAGTTTTGGATTTTCCAGCCTAATTCGATCAAGTTCGGAATCCTCGCTTAGCGGGGATTCTCGAGGAGAAATAAAAACACGAGGCTTCGCGCACTCGTCACCTACAAATATATATAATATGTATACCTATTCATATGTATAATTATTTATGTATATATAGTACATTTATATTCTACAGTAGTCGCGGCGTACCTTTCATACAGTATGTACAACCTGTGTGAGAATTGTTACATCTTCCAATCCCCGGTCTTACAATTTACTTCCACACGAAGCGAAACTCAGTTGCCAAATTTGGAAAATTTCCAATTGGAATTCCAGATAAAAGCTTCCAATCATTCCAATGAGGTTGTTTTCAGTTAGGATGGCTTTCAATCACCCTTAGCCTGCGAATTTTCAGATTAATTTTTCTTTGAAGTATTTGTAGGCTGGATAGCCAAAACTCAGATGAGCCCACCCATTCTGGCACCGAAGGGCGCACGTTTTCTATAATGCAGGATAATCAGCTATTGGTTAAACGGTGTGTATGTCCGAAAATATTAGTAAATAGCTGGTCGCCAAGCCTAATACAAAATGCTAGAAAACGTGCGCCTCTCAGCACTAAAAGCAGTAACACATGAGGTTTTGACAAGAAATTTCAAGTTTCTCGCGGCCAAAAAGGTACTTGTGATAGCCAGTGTCCTCAGCAGCTGAAAACAGCATCATTTGGCAACTGTTTTGTTTGTGCAACGACCCTCAGGAGCGAACAGAGTGTCGAAAATCCCGTGGCATCAAAACGAACGGGTAATTGTCCTATTCGCAGATTTTCTTTCACTGACGCTTATTGTAAAATCTCGCAAGATCTTTGAAAGCCGCCCTCGTCCCGCACTTTAAAGAAAATTCTCATAAAATCATTTCATTAACAATCTAAAAGAAAAATGAATATTGTTATATCATTCAAGTCGTTCTCTGGGATTCAAATTTCTTCAGTTTGCGCGTTTGATCTGGCAGTGATCGTTTTCGGAACGCCTTAGCTCTGAGTCACTGTATTTTTGGGTAGACCCACAATCTCGAATGCAGAAATTGAATATAAAGTACAAAAGATGTAGTATATAGTATAGAATGCTTTAAAAGAGTATCAAAATCTCAAGTCGAATTCCTGATTCTTAAAAAAAAAGCAATAAAGAGCTGATACTTTAGAGACTTGATTTTTCAAGTCAGAATGATTTCCTAACTGAATAAAGAAGCGATTCATACAGAAAGTAAAAACAGCAAGGACTTAGTCTTTAGGAATGGAAGACTACCGTCAAGTCTAAAAAATATGGGGAGTAAATATGAAGGGCCTTTCGAGTTGTCTGTTGACAACGTAAAACTGTCTGAAATAATATTCAATAAAAATGGTTTCGTAAATCTCACCTAGAAGCACGGCAAATTATTATCACAGTCTGAACTAGCCTATCGCTCAACGCCTTAACTCTACATCTTTTACTGCAAAAAGTTTGCAGAAAAAACGAAATTTCATAGAAGAGTGTGAAAATTGATTTGTATTTTACAGATATTGAATTTAAGAGAGTCATTGTTTACCAAAATCTGAATTCGCCTGGAAATGCTATTCAGAAAGGGAAATCTAGTACCATCACTTTTGATTTTCACATTTAAAAAAAAAAACTATCAAGTTTCGAAATACCAGGTGTTCAATTGAAGACCAATAGAACTCCGAATTTGTTTTCCCAAAACGTTAATCCCTGACAAACTGCGTATTCTTAGCGAAACGCAACAGTGATTCGGTCAATCGACTCAAGTGGAAACAAAATACCTCACCTAGAGCCGAATCTCCCAAGCCAATAGTGCAGACATATGCGCTAGACATAGGGGCTAGTTTCTGAGAGCACTGCTCTGAATGTCATCCCAGTCAATTGAAACTCGATGAAAATTCGGACGAGGGCGGAACGCAGCTTACCTACCCTGACGGGATCATAACCGCCAAACAGTAGTGCGTGATTCAAGGTGATTCTTGGAGAATCTTGTCATGTGTCGCGGAAGCGCGGAACTGGAAGCCTTACTGTCAGGGCCTGACGAGGGGCTTACCGCCATAGGGCGCGGGATACTGACCATTCAACATCGAGTATCCGATATCAAGGTGCGTATGGTGCGCATGGACTAGTCTAGGAGGGGGCGGAGGCGGTGAGGAGGAGGTTCGATTGTCCTTTCCAATGTTGCCGCCACCAGGTCCGGGAACCTCGCCGGGTCCGGGTTGCTGCTGTGGTTGGCAGGGTGGCCCGGGTTGTCCGGGCTGGCTTTGCTTGCCTGAAGACTGCTGGGGAGGTCCAGGGCCGGCGACTTGTGTCGGTGGACCGCTCGGAGGCCTCGCTGGGGTGGGTCCACCAATTGACGAAGGGCTAGCTGATGCGCTAGGTCCTTTTGGCGTCGGGGACTTCAAGGCTCGCTCCTGAAGTTCGTGGATTTTGTGAGCTGAGTAATACTGATTCGCATGGTGCTGCAGAAGGTCGAGCGCCTTTCCTGCTGGTGGTCGACTCAGGTCTTCAGCGGCGCCGTGGTACCTAGAGAAGATTTATTTTGTTTTAGAATCTTTGACCACCACTGTAGATCTCTCAAGCTTTTATCATTTACAGTGTATCCACCCGACAGATGACATTAAAAGAAAATTATTCCTGACTCAGAGTTTCGAATCTCCTAGAAAAGAATCTGCCTTCTAGGTTAAAAACAGAATCACTGAGAAACAATACGTTTTCGAAATTTTTGCTCCTTTTGATTTCAATTTCCAGGAGGCATACAGATTTGAATACTCAGAAATTCTCAAAACTCAACTTTCACAAAACTACTCCCAAAAGTTTGATCACCTTTCATCACCTACCTTGGCATCTGGTGAATGTAAGGATTCCCACTGTAAGGCCCAGGAACCAGCATAGGACTAAGCCCTCTGTAAACCCCGTGTCCCGGATCGAAGCTGAGCGTTCCATAATGCTGGGGCGGCATATACCCCGGATGAATATAAGCGTATTGCGAGGTTGGCGGCGGAGGTGGTCCCTGCGTCTCCATCGTCGGCTTGACCCCCTCCTGCTTAATTTTCGCATCATCGCCCTTCCCCATCTCCTGTGGCTTCTCCTGCTTCTGATGCTTAGGACTCGGAGGCGGTGGTTTACTCTGCTGACTCTGCTTTCCACACTCCTCTTTCCTCCTTTGCTGTTCACCAGCATACAAATAATACCTCCTATCATCCTGGATCTGCCCAGAGCTACTTGGTGGCGCCCTCTGACTCTGGTTTCCATGATAAACATGATAAGGATTCATTTGACTCTTCATCTCGATACTCTCCTTGAGGATCTGATGATTTTCGTGCTGCTTCTCTTTCAAGCTGTGCTGAGGCTCCTGCTTGATCTTGCAGACTTTTTGATCGTGCTCTGGTTCCTGGACCTGTTGTTGCTGTTGCTGCTGCTGGGAGAGAGCCTGCTGCTGCTGCTGAGACAACGGCTGCTGGTAGGGATACCCTGGGGACATGTAAGCCCCGTAACTTGCATAATAATGCGGTTGGGGCTGTTGGGTCTGAGCCAAATCCTTGCTCTTGTCCTTGTCGGGTGCTATACTCTGCAAACTGGTCATAGAAGGCATCTGCGGTACATTGAGGGGCTTGACCTCTTTTGCAAGGTCGATTTTGACATCCTGTCCTTTCTCCTGAACACTCGGAACGAGGTACTGTGACTGGCCGTAATAAGGATACATACTGAATTGAGTCGGTAGGTGACTTTGGGGACTCGGCTTCGAGTCCTTCTCCTGAACTTGCTTCAGACCCTTGTCGGTGCTCTCGGCCTCGAGAAGAGGTGCTGCATCGTCAGAGATGTCCGAGTAGGCTGGGGATTGGACATCTTCTCGAGAAGAGTCGATCAAAGGAGCTTCGAGTGGCGATGGATGCGGACTTCCCCCAGGAGACTTGCGAGACTTTTTCTTGTAGCCTTGTGGTTTCAAAGCTCGAGGATCCTTACTCTTGTCCTGCTCCGGCATTAGGGCAGCGGTGGGTTTCACCTTGAACTGGGGGATTTTGGCGTGCAAAGTGACGTTCGGGTAGGGCTGCAGGTGGGGTTGAACAGTCCCGGAAGTCGCTATGGCTTGCAGGGGTTGCGAAGGCATTTGGTTTGACAAGCTCTGAAGAACTGGATGTTGTCCGGTGAGAAGAGCCTGCTGGGGTTGTTGAAGAGTTTGAAGAGGTGGTTGTTGCGTCACGTGAAGTTGGGTGCTTTGAGTAAGAGGTGTCTGACCCTGCGCTTGAGCCTGCACTGTGTGGGATACTGACGGATGTTGGTGAACGGATACGAGGGGCTGTTGGGGAGATTGAAGGTGAGATGGTTGAGGATTAGAGAGACATTGTTGAGGTGGGACGATTGTGCTTTGGATCGGGATTTGAAGTTGTGTGGATGGAGGCGGTTGGGGTATGTTCAGGGATTGGGGGATACTCGCAGTGGGATGCGGAGATATTACTGGCCTTGGAGACTGACTCGATCGAGGGTTCGGGCTCGGTGGGTTTAGACTCGACGGTTGAATGGGCTGTGGTTGCTGTATCTGTGGGCAAAAAAGAACGGATTTCTAATTAATATTATTTACTTATACTCTTCCTTATTAAAAATAAAAATAATGTACACATCCTTTTTTATACAGAGAGTCAGGATAGTACAGTAGAGTCTCACAAATCGCCCACTGCTTGTGAGCGCGGCCCTCAGAAAGTGCTCGCTTGGTTAAGCCAGTCCCTGCGGCTTGAAGGAAAAGATCTCTGAGACGCATTGGCGGATGAATTGAATATCATCTCACGCACGTGCATCTATTCTAATGCCACGCTCGAGGCGCTTACCGAATTTAGAGCTAGTGAAAAATGGGGTTACTTGGCGAAGGCAACGCTTTGTGAGAGTCTATTGTATTCAGACAAAGAAAATGTATAATTTATGTATTTTGAAAATAGCATTGCAGTTAAGCAATCAAATTAAATTTTTTATGTAATAAAAGCTAACAAAGAAAATGTTGTTCAGTGCTGCGCATAAAATTGAATATAAAAAGGATTATTACCGATTGCCTCGGAGGTGGTGCACTTGCTTGTATAGGTACTTGCTCTTCCTGTCCGAACCTGAGAACACCCGGTTTGACAATACTCTTCTCCGACATAACCGTGGTGGTTGTGTTAGTCGTGGTGGTGGGAGTATTGGTGATGGTAGTGATAATGGCCGCAAGGGGTGTCTCGGCGTTCGGCGAGGGAACCCGCGATGGTGGAGGTGGTGTTTCGGGCGGCATGGCCGCATTCGTAGGACTTGCAACCCTGGCGGGCGTGCTCACAGCCTCTACTTTCTCTGAAGGCGATTTAACAGGAGTTGCGGGACTTGGAGCTTCAATATTGCTCTCATCGTTCTCCGACATGCTCGTGATGCCTTCCTTGGTGTCCTCGTCGTCCGCCGAGCCGTGCGCGTGGCTCTGGTGGTACTTGAGTCCATTGATGTGCTTGTACTTTTTACTACAGTTAGGTTCCGGGCATTCTAACAAAATGGGGCTCGCAGGTGGCGAGCCACTTGGCGGGGTTGGAGGCGGCGCTCTCCTTTTGCTTTTTTCCTCTTCCTCGGGACCTCGGGACTTCCTTTTGGCTGCCGGGTCAGGTCTGGGAGGCACAAAGGATGAAGTGGTGGCTGCTGTGACCAACGACGTCGAAGCAGGACTTGGACTCGCGGCGGGAGAACTTTGGGCTCCCCTGCGGCCCTTGCCACCATTCCTTAATTTACTATGGACCGAGCTTCTCGTCTCAGTGAAGTTGCTGAGGTCGTTTCCGGGCGTTGCATTTGCTGCGGCTCGACCTCGCTTCCCTCGACCCTTCGGCGTTCTCGCGTCCAGGTCACTCGTTGGCGAATCACAAAATCGTGGGGGCGCCCAGTCATGCCTTGTACAGTCTAGTAAGGTACCCACGTACGTTTTGCCCCTCCACGTCACATTCACGACTAATACACCTGCAACACGAGAGAGTAAGTCTTAAATAGTAGAGATATAAGTCAAGCATCTTTGTTTTCATGAATTTTATCAAAAACTTATCCTAGACTAAACTAGAGTCTTTTCTAACAACATTTTTTCTAGAATTTCTACAAAATATTATTTATATACATTATACAAGAGATGTTCTCATAAATTTCACTTTCAGCCTCTAAAGGTCCAATAAATTTTAAGCTCAAGAACTTGAAAATGAAATTGTTCAATCTGTACATCTCTCTTGATTAATAAAATATGGGTTTGTACAACTTAGGTTTCTGAATTTTTGATTGGTGATTCATCATGCAAAATTTTTTAAGATTTCTTGATTCAGGAAACCTAGACCGTTTTTCCCTCTTGGAAATGCAATAAATTTCTTATGTCACGAATGATACTTTGATTCATTGATTTTATTTTTAATTTGAAATAAAAATGACGATTACAAGAATGAAGTATGGGTATTAGCATGAGTCCGAAAATGTAAATGAAGAAACAGTAATGAAACAGCATAAAGTAGAAAATTAGTAATCCTAGAAAGAAAGTGAATTGAAGGACTTTTATTTTTTTTGAACTTCAAGGTTCCACAGTGAACTCAAAGACTCTCGAGTTTAGATTTAGAAAATAAAAATAAAACTCGAATCCCGATGGAAACCAAAATTATGAAATGTTCATTTATTCATAGTTTTTTGGCACAGTTAACAAATGATGTGATTCTTTACAAAAATTTATTTCTACGGATTTTGGAGAGCAAAATGATCTGAGCGTACCTAATAAAAAATAATTTATTCAAAAACTTTCTATTCGCCACAGGTTATTTCGATTTTTGTGTTTAGCTTCAATTATTACAGATAAAAGCTGAAATTGCAGATTCTATACTTCATAAGATTTTATACAACTCTCCTAGGTTGGTTTTTATGGAATGAGAAAATTATTTCATTAAAAACCAACCGATTAGAGTTGGGAAAAATTTGATCAAGGAATTGAGTCAGTCCTTGGTCATTAGGATTGGATGAGACTATTTTTCTACAGCAGGAGTAAATGCACAAAAATGCAAATAAATAAAAACAGAATTTTTTGTACCTCGAATCAGGTATAATAAGGTTCATTGTTTTATTAGAAAAAATATGACAACAAGCACCGTATTAATCCTGGGTGGGAAAAAAATTCCAGGAAGGTAAGAGTATTTTGATTCTGGGGTCGTTTCTCAACAAAAAAAAAACACAAATTTTTGGTTACAAATTACATTATTTCGTTGAAGAATCCATTGCTTTGTTGAAGCCATTCTTCTCGGTCTAAAATTCGAATGTTTTCTTGAAAACTCTCATTTTTCAGTTTAAAATTGAACTTTTTTTTGTAGGAAATTCGTCTTCTTGGTCTTGAAATTCAACACTTTGGATGACATTTTTCTTATTGAGTACAAATTCAAATCTTTTGTTTGAAAATTAAATTTTTAGTTCGAAAGTTCATCTCTTTTGGTAACAATATTATCATACACCTACGATTAATAATGCAATTTTCCGGTTGGAAATTGTTCTCTTTTTTTTTTTTTTTGAGGATTAAACTATTCTGTTGAAGATTCATAATTTTAGTTAAAAATTCATTCGTTTGGTTAAAAATAATTTTTTTTTGTTTTATTCAAAACTTCAGAATTCTATATAAGATATTTACCTTCATTGATTGAACTCTCTCGCTGTAAGTTCGACAAATTAAAAATCCTATATTTTTAGTTCTTGAATAAATTATTCAGTTGAAAATTTATGGATTTTGTTGAAAAATAATTTCTTTATTTTGTATAAAATTGATCCTATTATTTTAAAAATGTAACTATAATTGAAAACGAAAAAAAATTAATCTTTATGGTTGAAAATAAAACTATTTTGTAGAATATAATTTTCCTTTTGGTTGAAAACTATTTCTTCTACCTGGAAATTCATCTTTTTCAGTCGGATTACTTGATTTATTTGGATTCGTATTCAAGTTGGACTATTTGGATTATTATATTAGTTGGACTATTCTGTTCAAAATTCATGTATTTTGCTGGAAATCGTACTTTTTGGTAAAAAATAAATTTGCTGGTTGACGATGCACTTATTTGGTGATAGATTCAATTATTCTATTTGTTTCAAACAATTTTGTTGAAAGTTCGTCTTTTTTGGTAGAATTTAACTGCTTTGGATCTCAAATTAGTATATTCAGCTAAAAAATCAACAATGTTACATAGCAAATTTAACTATTTCTACAAAATTTAGTTTTTTTATTGGAAATTTAACAATATTATCTGCAAGTCATTCTTTCTGGTAGAAAATTTATATTATTGCGTTGCAAGTTCAAGTATTTCGTAGAAAAATTGTCTTTCTAGATTGGAACTCAACATTTTACATGACATTTCCCTTTTATTGATCAATCAATGACTAATGGATTTTTCTTGGTTAAAAATATAATTCATCTGTTTAGATTTACTCTCTTTCGGTTCCGGATTCAACTATTTTATTGAAAATTCTTATTTTCTGAATGAACGAAATTGTTATTGATTTAGAAGAAAATATATTTCTTAGTTGAAATAACAACTATTAAATTTTTAGTTTAAGAGTTAATCTTTTCAGGTTGAACATTCATGTACTTTGTTGAATATTTCTAATTTTTTGTAGAAGAAATAAGTTTATGGTTTGCTGAATTTTCTGTAAAAAACAACACAATCGTCACCAAGAGATTCATTGACTTAGAAGTTTAGAACCTTTCTGATTTGAAAATTGATTAGATTGACTCCAAAATCAACAATACCTAAAAGGACTGATAGAATCGAGCAAAATCTACTGATCTCTAATTGTAACTAATTTTCAAGGAGATACATGAGCTAACTTGAGAAAGAAGATTTCGTTAAAATTAATTATTGAACGATAGCTCATTGAATTTTTGTGTTTTTCCTTTCGCTATAGAAAACTGATTTTCTTGAATGGCCGTAGGCTGATTTGATTTCTAGGAACATTTTTTGAAACTCTGGTTTCTCTTCCTACCTTTTTTTTCTCTAATGTAAATTGACCAAATAGAGTTGTTCATGAGGAATTAAATGAAAATTGTAGCTATAGGTAGAGTACAATAATGGAAGCAAAAATACATCAAACTCAGCAAGATTCCGTGAATTTTGATCTAAAAGCGTCAAAGGTTTGAAATTGAAGCTGTCAGATTTTCGAAGCAAGGAATAGAAGCTTCAAACAAAGGATTTGAACACTTAAATTTGTTGAACATTTCCAAAATTTCTTGGGTAAATAAAAAAGAAAAATGGAGATAGAAATTAGGTGCAAAGAAAAAAAGATAGTAAAGTAAATAGAGGATTATAAGTGAGCTGTAATAGGTCCTCACCTCCTTCAGTTTCATGCCAAACGATTCCCTCGAGAGTAACCGCGGTTCCAGGCTCACAAGGGCCTAAGCACTCAGGTTCCGTGATAGTCCCCACACTCGTTCCTACGCACACGTCGGACATGTCCTGAAAAAAAATCAATTCATTAAAATTTCATTTAAAAACACTATCCTATCAACTGTCTTGAATCGTATAAATATGTCAAGGAAAATAATGATAAAATCTCATCTCCATCCTTAACCAAAACAGATCAATTTTTAACCAGGAAGATCCATTATTAACAAAGTACTTCAATTTTCAACCAATCTTATAACGATAAAAAAAGGAGAATTTTTAACAAAATTTTTGAAATTCGAGTTAACAATATGAATTTTGTATAAAACAGTGACATTTTTCAGAAAAAATAAGAATTTCTAACAGAATACTCGAATCCTCAACGAAAAATTTTCTACCAGAAAGTTATAATTTCAATCCAAAAAAATTGAACTGGTCCTAAGAGAAGTTGAATTCTCAACAAAAGAGTTGTATTCACAAACAAAAAAAGTTTTTTAGCCACGAGAAGAAAAATGCCCATCAAATTGCTGAATTTCTAACCAAGAAGTAGATTTTCATACAAAACAGTAGATTTTTTAACCCAAAAATATAAACTTCTAAACAAAAAGTACGGCCATAGCGCTGGTATCGGAAAAGTTCAATTTTGCGTTTGGATTCCAATTGGTTTAGATTTCAAATAATTTACACTGATGGATTCACTTATTCTTGTGCACCATTTAACTTTCTTGTGTATTCATACACTAAAATGAAATAGTAGTTATGAATAGTTTCTTTGTAGTTTCCCTTCTTTCTACATTAGTTCCTTCAATATTTTAGTATTTTTCTTCCAACGATAATCATCCCATAGTTGTATTCCATACAATGATTTTTTAGAATGATTTTCCCGTAATCCATGAAAAATTTTGCAATCCAATGCAATCTTCCAATCTTGTAATCTTGGGTACATAAATAATTCGAATAATTAACCCCTTGACAGCAACTTATCTCTAATCATTAATTTTTTGCAAAGACGAAAATCGAATCCCCTTTCCTTCATTTTTTAAATCTTTTTTTTTCAAATAACAACAAAAACACATTCACAAAAATCTACCAACGTTTTTCACATACAATCTTACAGAAAACTGGATTTCTACGACGCAAAGTTGATAGATTTTTGTAAGCGTCTCTCAAATGTGATTTACGACAAAATCAAATTTTTTTTCTAGTCTAGTGGGATTCTTCGCCTTTTCTAATTTCATGGACTTCGTAGTTAAATTTGGATGTTGGAAATGAGACAGAAATTTAAAAAAAATTCATTTCTAAAAGAAGGAGTTGGATTTGGGACAAAATAGATACAATTTAACGAAAGGGATCAATTTTCAACAGAAATGATGAATCTTTAGCAAGAAAGTAAATTTTCCAAAAAAGAGTTCAACTTGCACACAGGTATATAATTGAATTTTACTCCAAAATTTTCAAATAAATATCCTTTTCCCGTTGAGGATTCATTTTTTTTTTAAATTTAAATGCTTGCTCAAAAGTTGCACTAATTTGTTAAGAAACAATTCTTGCTTGTATCAAGATTCATAGTTTATGTTGAGAATTCATCTTTTTGGTTGAATTTTGATTAAGGAAATAACTATTTCGTTGAAACTTCATCATTTTTGTTTGCAGCTTTGTATGTTTGTTCAAGGAATCAACTATTTTGTGGTTATAATATTTCTGGTTGAAAATCCAACTGTTTGGTTAAAAATTATTCTATTTTGGTGAAGCATTCAAATCTGTGGTTGGAAATTAATCAAATTAGGTTGAAAATCCAACAACCTTGTTAGGGATTTCAAATGTTTATTTGCTCAAAAATGAACTTTCTAGCTTGAAAATTTTACAATTCCCAGGATTTTTTTTTTTGTTTGAACTGCAACTGTCCCGTTCACTAGAACGTAGAATTCAAAGTAGATTTGCTGAAAAAATTAATTTTGAATCGTAGAAGTAACAACTTCGAAATTTGTTTATAAAAATAATTCACACATTTCATGAACTTATTTTTTTTCTCAAATGCCACTGTACTGATCCTGATTGGTTCCGAATTTATTCAGTTTGTTTGAAGTAAAATAAAAAAAATTAAAATAAAAAAATGACTATTTTCTACTTTATTGGGTAACAAATAACACTGCTTCTCGAAAGTAGAGCATTACTTAATTATCGTTTCTTTTTTATCTTGAAGACCAGCCAGCAGGAGACTAAACTGGTGACCTCTTTAGTTTACAATACAAACCGATCATAACTCCTTTGGTGAAACCGAACGAGTTACAATTAACCCGAAATTGTTTTGGATTAGTGGTATAATAATAATAATAATAATAATAATAATAATAATTTTATAGAACTAGATTTGATCAAACAGATTGAATAATACACGTAAAATCCTTTCTGTGGAGTTCCTGCCATTATGGTTATCTTATAGTTGCATGAGTAATGCATTACGCTCAAGTCGATTAATCGGGGTGGTTATAAACATGATTCCACACGGCAGAGTGAACCACAATTGTGGTAGCAATACTTTGATATTAAGAACCCTTTATCAAAATAATTCATTCTATTATTTCTGGACATTCAACTAAATATTTCATTTCAATCGGAGAAACCGTTTTCTCAACATATAGTTTAATTTATTCAACAACAAAAAAACCTAAAAATGGAGAAGAGCTGTAGTGCTGAATTATTTCACTCCTCATAGTTACACAACTGCCCTGTAGTAAAACGAATTTTTAGGTTTTCCCCCCTGTGCACTTTGCAGCTCCACCACCATTCCAACATCATATGGTATTACGTCACTTTCCACCAATACTCGTAATACTCTTGTTATTATTTTTCTCCTATCCCCTCTTATGACAAAGGGAAGATCAGAAAAGTGTCCCTGGCATCATCACAAGTACCCGGTTGTACTTCCTCAATTTACCACCACAACATCTCACCCATTTCTCATTCCACTTGAAACCCCATTCCTCTAAACGTCTCCACCCTAACATATCACCCCAATCTCCACTATCATCAAGTTCTCAGCCTTACCATGAGTAATATTGCTCAAGATACCACTTCCGAAATCAGTACGTGTTTTCATCTCACTCCTGCTTTAATTTCTATCATCAATAAGGATGTGATTACAGAAGAGGAAACGAAAAATTTCAGATGAGGATTCCTACCTTACCGACTACAAGAAAATTCTACAGCTCAAGTGGTTCATGTCCGTGCCAAGTTCCTAGAATGTTTTCGATGGGTTCAGATGTTGTCTTGCAATTATAGTCTATGATGTAATCGGAGCCCAAGAACCACTCCCATCTTTTAGGACCATTAAAAAAGGATACCTAAGCACCCAAAAACAATCTGCGTCATTTTCAACCATCAGACATTCCCTTCAGACATCCAAGAACCACCATCGCCTTTTCGACCCACGTCTTCTACGAGCCTAATAAACTGTTCCTAGGCACTAAGAGAATCACCCCGCATTTTTCAAAACTCAGAAATTGGCCAAGAATGAAATTTTCAAGATACCAGACCTTCAAAATCAGCTCAAGGCTTTATACAACTTTTGCTTAGGCTTCACTTATTAATAAAAATATGACTACAGGAGAAGAGGCGAAAGGTTCTAGATAAAAATTCCTGACTCACAGATTCTGAATCATTCTAAGGTAGAAGCAGTTATTGTCCATTGTCTAAGTGTCTATGCTAAGTTTCTGGAATGTGATCGGTACACGATAACCATCTCTCCCTCTTACTACCCTCTAAAATGGTGCCTAGGCATCCAAAAACTAACCTATCACTCAGAAATTGTACCTAGATACCCAAGAACCATCCTTGCTTCTTAAAACCCTCAAAAATTGTGTTTGTGTAACAAAAAAACCACCCACGCTATACTTCATGTTCAGAAGTTGTTCTTATGAATACAAGAGAACGTCGCCATTTGCAAATTATAAGAGCTGTGCAGAGACATTTAAAAACGTACTCCCACCTTTTACAACCCAAAAAAGAATGTCCCTGAATGGGCACCCAAAAACTACCCGCACCATTTCCAACATTTGAAATTTTTCTCAAATTACTCAAGAACCACCCCTGTCTTCGACAGACCTTCAAGATTGCCCCTAGGCACCCAAGAACCACTTTCACATGCTCCAACAATCAGACATAGCCCCTAGGCATTTTAAAGAACACTGCTGACCTTTCTAAAACTCAAAACTTTTCCCTCGGAATTTAATCTTTCTTAATGATTTTCTCAACTCCTTAAATTTGTTCCTAGACATTTCTAGAATGACCGCCTTTTTTCCAAATCGAGTAAATTGCCCCTCGTCATTTTAAAAGCCGCTAACCTTTCCAGCCTTCAAAACATGATCCAAGGCATTTTTATAACCAACATCGCGATCTTCCAGTCTTAAAACTTGTCCCTAAGAATTAATATGGACCCCCCCCCCCCTTGCTGTTTCTGAATTTTTTTTCAGGCACTTGAAAGCTAGCCACGCTGTTTCTACATAAAAGATTGACCCTGAGCACCTTAAAACCACCTAAGCCGTTTTCAACACTTAACCCTCTGGGCACTAGCTGGGTCAAAAATGACCCAGTGCGATTCAAAAAGTGAATATTTTGGAAAGGTAGACAC
>WSXT02211484.1:0-26030 GCA_011762715.2 Neuroterus valhalla | reverse complement strand
ACGGACATAAACCACTCAAGCTCTGAGATGATTTCGAAGTCGGTAAAGTAGGAATCTATTCGAGATCTTCTAGTTTAGTCTAGAAATTCAGCACGGACATAAACGACTCAAGCCCTCAGATGATTTCGAATTTAGTAAAGTAGGAATCTCATCGACACCTTCTAGAACATTCTAGAAACTCAGCAAGAACATAAACCACTCAAGTTCTGAGATGATCTCGAAGTTGGTGAAGTAGGAATCCTAAGATAGGACTCTCTCTTCTTATCAACTATTCCCTAAAATTCCCGAAAATATTCCCAGGATTCTCTTCAGAACTCAAAAGCTGAGCCGCTTTCGAAATTAGTCTCCTTTTATTAGAGATGAGAAGTAATTCATTTCTCCTTTCAAGATTTACTTCTACTACACTGATACTATGAATCCTTATTACATCCCACGTAAATGCTTTACATTTTTATTAGTCTCCCCCATTGAATAAAATTTCAACGTGAAAGAGAACTTCTGTCGCTCCTTTTTGTTTATTTCTCGCAGAAGAGCGTATATTTCATTTCGTTCAGAGAGCTTGTTTTTAATCAAGAGAGAGAAAATGGAGAGAGGGTTGAAAGATTGATAAATAGGGAGAGTGGTAAACAACTGCAATAATTTAGTTAAATTTTTCATTGCGAGTGAGATAATTCGGTTTCTACCTTTTTTAGAAAATTGTAATCCGAAGAAGTGGTTTCATACTGAATCGTGATTAAACTCAAATGGAAAAATTAGAGTCCCTAGCCAATCCTAATTCGAGAACATGAAATTATCATAGGAATGGCCAAAATCAGTTTTTAGGTGCAAAAATTGTTTCTTCGATTTTTATTTTCTCCTCTATTTCCTCCATTCCTGAACATCTTCTTCACAAGTTTTATGTATTTCTTTTTGTAACATATCATTTCTAATCTATAATCCTAATGTTCCATTTTATCTGCTATTATGCTGCTATGCACTTCTTTTTAATTTCTCCTCTTCTACTCATCACTTATGCTTTCTTCTCTCTCCATCACCTCTCCTTGTCATTCAGTTACTCAGCCCACCTACCGTTCCCTCTCTTTCCATCTTTCCCTCCCCCTACCTTTCTCGCATCACTCTTATTTCCTCTATTACCACATCTCCTTTCTCACTTCTCACCATACCCCTCCCTCTGGCTTTTCCTACCTTCAACATCCATTCTGTACCTATTCCTTTCCTTAGCATCTTCTTGATATTATTTTGATACTCCTCTCTCCTCTTATTCAACCATCTCACACATGCTTTATTGTCTCTACTACTCATTCACAGACTCCGTATTCTCTTCTTATCCTTCCCCTTACACATTACTTCCTTTACTTCTTTTCTCAGTTTTCATTTAGCTTTTTTTCATCCCTCTTCCTCCTCTTCACATATATTTTGGCAATCCTTTTATGTGTATAACCTTATCATTTGCTGTAGCTTGCGTACCCTACCTCCCCTCATCTTTTTTTCATACACCTTTCTTTTTTTTTTCAATTTCTCATAGCCTATCATTCTCTTTTCTCCCAATCCTCGATTCATGAAATAATCTCTTTTCCCTATCCTCTATCAGGTTAGCTCTGCGACCCATTTTCTTCTTTGTTACACTCCTTTGAAACACTCTCTTCTACCATTTCCTTAAATACTTCAAAAGAGATTCGAAATCTACAAAACAATTTTCATTAAAAGAAGTTAATTTTGATGATGGAGCTCAAATGCCCCACTTAGTTAGAGAAGATTGAGCCTAATTCGCCCTCTGTTTGGAAAGTCAAAAGGTCCTTCTTCAATCTGGAAAACCCATCTCCGAAGTGTTAAAAGACAAAGCTGTGTTTACTCAGTGGAAGAGAGAAAACAGTTTGCCTTGTTATCCTATTTTGTAACACAAAGCTCCCCTAACCACGATAAAAGGTATATAAATTGGAGCTTAGAATCTTGAAACATTGAAACGACCGCAAGAGGGTCATGCAACATGATCGGTATATTACTTTGAGGTTAAAGAAGCTCTCCCAGGTACGATATTTGAAAAAAAAATTTGAAATAATTAGCTGTTCCCTCTTCACTCAACTTTTCCTGCCTCCCCTACAATTCACTAACCTCCTCCTCACCTTTCTCTGCCTTCTTTCAATCTACCCTTATCCCTCTCATTTGCGATACCCCGACCTCCTCTTCCCTTGCTTTCCTCCCTTCATCTCCTATCACTCCTTTTCTTACGCCCTCTCCCATACCTCGTTTTTTTCTCATCTCTGCTCTTAGTGTTCGAAAGTTCTTACTTTCCCTCTCCTCGCTCCTCTCTCCAATTCATCAGAAATCTTTTTCCTACACTTCACTAACCCTCTCCTCACCTCTTTTTGTCACTTCCCTTCAACTTTCAATCCATTAAACTTCTAACTTACCCTCATCTCTCTTATTTTCTCTATCTCTCATCCCTCGTTTTTTTTGCATTGCTCTTCAATATGCAATCACAAACAATGCTTACCTAGCCTATTGAATATAGTACTTTCCTTAGTTTTTAAACTTCTCTACCCTCCCTTTACTTTCCATGTTCTTTAACTCCTCACTCCCTCATTGCTCTCATTTCTCTCATTCCTTCTACTCACACGTCTCCTTTTTTACTCCTTATTATCCCCCTCTTTCTTCCGTCCTATGCTTTCCTCCCTCCATTCCCCATCACTTCCCTTTATTTTCCTTCCTTCTACGACTCTTTTTACTACTTGTTCCTCTGTTTTCCTCTTTTTAATATGACGGTAGGACAAACTACCAGGACCATAAAGGATTCTGCCCATTGCTACGAAACCCTCAAGATTAGCAAAACATGCATCTCTAATGGAGAGTTTAACAACCTACTTCATAAAGAGTTCTACAGCCATCAATATTGCATTCAGAACCTTCCACTTCTTCCCTTCCTCTCCTTCTTCCTTTTTACTAACCATCCCTCCTCTTAATCAAATCTTGTCACTCCCCCTCAATCTCTTATTTTCCCAACTCCTAACTTCCCTTCATCCTTCTCATTTTGCTCAACCCCGACCCCCTTTTCCTTACTCCTCAGCACAACTCCTTGGCTCTACTCCCTTCCTTCACGATACCGAACTTCCCCGACCCTTATTTTTTGAACTGCTCAACCGCCCCTTCACATTTCATTTTTCTTCACACCTCACTACCTCTTTCCTCTCATTCCCTTTATGCACACTTCCCCTTCCGCATCCTCATTATCGTGCTCCCTTCTTCCCACTTTTCTTCCTTCAATCCAATCCTCATTTCTATTTTTCGTTCTGCTTACGTCCCCTTCCATTGTTTTTTTCTCAGCACTTTCTCCTATTCATACGACGGACGGGCCAAACGTTTCTGCACAGGACTATGACACCCAAAAAATGAGCAAAAGTAGGCAACATGCATCTACAATGAAGAGTTCCACAACCAATTTAATAAGAAGTTTTACTGCAATCAATATGGTACCCAAAATTTCTAACTTCTTTCCTCCCTGCTCCTTCCTCCACTCCATTACCCATCTCCTCTCTCCACCAAAACTCGACACTTCTATTTAATACTTATTTGACCCACTTCTAACTTCCCCTTATTCTTCTCGTTTTCTCAATTCTGATTCCCTTTTCCTTACCCCTCAGCACATCTGTCCCTTGCTCCCTTCCTCCATTTCAAATTACTTCTCCTTGCTCCCCTCACGCACTCTTCGATCACTTATTTCTCATCCTTCCTCTCAAATATGCGACTATTAAAGATGGTTACGTAGCCTTTATAAAATAGCGTTTAAAAGTAAGAACTCCTTGGCTCTACTCACTCCCTCCACGTCACCACACTTCCCCTTCCTTCACTTTTTGAACTTCTCAACCGTCCCTTCATTCTTTTCCACCCCTTTACTACCTCAGTCTTCTCATTCCCTACGACTTCACTTCCCCTTCCACAATCCTCATTGTCTCCCTCTCTCTTTTCTCTTCTCCTTTCCTTCCGCGATTCCTCATCACTCCTTCTCGTTCTGCTTACGTCCCCTTTCATGGCGACATGCGTCCAAAATGGTTTCATAACCTCTTCAATAAAGGGTTTCACAGCCTTTCAAGAAGAGGGTTCCACTGCTCATCCAATATTGTATCGGGAAGTTTCAGAATCTTCTCTACTTGCCCCGTCCTCCGCTCCACCAAACCTCCCCTCCCATCACCATACCTCGTCACTGTCCCTTGATTTCCCATTTTTCCTATCATTTACTTCTTCTTATCCCTGTTATTCGCTCTTCTCCAACCTTCCCTCACTCACCGCTCAGCATTCCTTTTCCTTGCTTTCTTCCCTTTATCTCCCATTACTTCTTCTTGCTCCCTTCACTCCCTCAGGTTAAAGGAATTGTTCTGATTTGTATTTTTTTCGAACCTCTCAGTCACAAAATTTGGAATTCACTTTCTCCATTGACATAATTTATCTCATGAAAAATAGAAGAAATTTTAAGGAAGAGAATAACCGGAAATCTCATATATGTCTCACTTTACATTTCTTTTCCTCACTTGACATCCCTTTCCCCCACTTCTAATTCCTTCCTCTCACTTTCCGTTACTTCCCACTCACTTCCTCTCACAGACCATTCTATCCGTAACGTAGTTCATGAACGGACCCTAAATTTGAAATAAATGAAAAAATATTATTTTTCGTACACATTCGTAAAACAATAAATCAGAATTCAATGCAATGGAGGCGATTGGAAAGAGATCGGAATAGAGTAAACTGAAAAATGAATCTTTGTTAAATCATAAAAAAGGAGGTGTAAAGTGCTCTATCGCCAGAGGGCTCGTAAAAAATGCGTTGCATAACCTCTCTGGGATGGCGTCAGTTCGTTAACCAGTACGATTTCAGTGCCTTGCACTAGCAGATTTTATTCCTCTGTTTCCTGGGGCGAGTTCCAACGCTCTATGAATTTCGCTGTCGACCCACCGAGTCGAACGCTCCTATTAGGAGAGTACATAAACCGATATCGTGAGGTTGTTCACCTGACGTTGTGGATTTCAAGAGTATGGGTGTTCGTAACAGTGTAAATGTATCCACGACACTTTCCTCCCCTATAAATTAGAGGAAATCGTTTATTTACATTGCAAATCGACCACCGTCCTTTCAAATGGACCAGTTTGTGAGCTGGTACAAGGCGAGCTTAACGCAGTATACGCAGTGCCCAAATCAAATTAAGAGAGGGACTAGTCACTACTTATTCAATCACACTCTCCTCTAACTTTCTGAATTCAAGCTCAAATTTAACTCGAATGCTGATTCGGAGTCAGCTGAAGACTCCCTTCATTCTACCAACACTCTCCTCCTCTAACATCAGCAACCCTCTCTCTTCTTCCTTTTTCACACATCTTCACTTTCCTTTTTACTCATATCGCACTGACCCTATTCCTCTTATTTCCTCCACCTTTAATTTCCTTCTTGAACTTCCCATCACCCCCTTTAAAACCTCTTTCATTGCTTTCCTTGCTCTATTTTCCATCAGTCCCTCTCGCTTCCCTCACGTCCACTCCCATTCATAATTTTGCTTCATTCTACGCTGACATGCGACCACAAAAGAGGGTTCCAAAGCCTATCAGAGAAAGTTTTCAAAAGTTTCATCTGCTTACCCATATATTTACTTGACAAACCCTCCCCTTTCCACCTTCCTTCCTTTTACTTTTCTGTTCTTCAATCGTTTTCGATTTTTTCCTTCTCCTCACTTTCCTCATCTCTCTCTTTTTTTATACGCAGATTTCTTCTCTTCAACTTCTCATCACCCCTTCATAAGTCTCTTCCTTTGCTCTACTCCCTCCATTTTCTATAATTTCTCTTTAATTCCGACACGTCCTTTTTCATCCCTTGCTTTTTCATTCCCTTAAGACTTGCGACTGTAAGATGGAGTTCCGTAGCCTATTAAGAATAACATTTAAAAGTTTTTACTCCTTCCTTCTTCGTCCCTACATTCCGGTCCTCACCTTGCATCCTTCTGCTCACGCCTTGTTCTTTTCCATTTCTTTATTCCCTCATCTCTCTTATGTTTGCTACTCTGACTTCCCTTCTTCAACTTTTTACCCCATTTTCTCATTTTTCATCCTCATTCTACTCAGACACGGAACAAAAGGGAAGAGTTTCGTTGCTCACCAAATATAGTATTGAAGAGTTACAACTTCCTCTTTCTCCTACCCTCCTTTCAAGAAAATAATTGGATTTTCCACCTCTTCTTTTACTCTACCAACCCCCCCCCCCCCCTTTACTTCAACACTCCTTCTTCCTTCCCACTAACTTCTGCTCCCCTAATTTTCTATTTCCCCTACTCTTTTCTTTCCTTTTGATTCCTTTATCTTGTTTTCCATCCTCTCAACTTTTATTCCCTCCTTGTAACCTTCCCTTGCATTCCTTCCTCTATTTCTCATCAATTTTCGTCGCTCCACTTAGTCTCTCCCATCCCTTGTTTTCCTCAATTTCCCTTAAACATGCTTCTGAAGGGATAGGTTTCATAGCCTATTCAATTAGGTGTATTTAAGTTTTGGATTCCTTCTTCACCGCCCCTTCCTCTACTCCACTAATTCCCCGTCTCCTTTATATTACCGTCTCCCTCTATCTACTCCTACCCCAAATTTCCTCTTTTTGACTTCCCATTACTCTCCATTGTTCATTTCCTTTGCCGTCCTCCCTTTATTTCTCTTCACTTTTCCTTGTTTCCCCTGCCTCCTCTCCCATTCCTCGTTTTTCTTCATTTTCTAAAACATGCGGCTACAAAAAAGGTTTTCTAAACTGTTCAATGAGGTATTCTCAAGTTTCATTTTCTCCCCTCCTAATTTCTCACTTACCTCATTCTTCTCATTTACTTAACCCCGAATTCTCCTTCTACAACTTATGATAAATTCTCCATCAACATCTTACCTTGTTTCTTCCCCTTTATTTCTCATATCTGCCATTCGCTTCATTCACGTCCTCTGTTATCCCTTCTCCTTCATTATTTCTCTGAGACATTGGACTGCACAAAAGAGTTCCGTAGTTCATTTATTGGAGTATTCAAAAGTCTCGACTCGTCCTTTCTCCATTCCCCTCTTCACTTCATTAACTTTCCCCTACCTTCACTTCACCACCCTTTCCCTTTCTTCATTTTCGCAGCTTTCCTTTATTTCTCATTTCACCCCACTTCTCACTTTCCCCATGCGTCTTATTTCTTCTACTCTCTCATCCGTTTTTTTTCTTCTACTCGCACACACACTTTTCTACTTCTTATCAACTCCTCATATCCATGTTCCCTTGCTTCCCTTCCTCTATTTTGCATCAATGCATTCTCTGCATTCTCCGTTCTCCCATTTCTCCCTCGGACTGGCGACTACATAGGAAGGTTTGATAGCTTCTTTAATATAGTATTTGAGAGTTGTAACATCTTCCCTTTACCTCTTTCCCTCGACGGCTTTGTCTCCCCGTCATTCCTCTCATTTACTCAAACCCTACTTTTTCTTTCCCACGTCAAATGACACTTCTCTTACCTTCATTTCCCATTACTTCCCATCACTTCTCCTATCTCCTCTCATTTCCTTTCCTGCTTCTTATTCCCTTCACTACCCTTGATTTATACGACTGTCGGGTATCTATGATGAGAAGGTATTTGGAAAATAGTGTGTAGAAAGATCATCTTCTGATAACTCACATTATCTATGACACATCCTGAAAATTATCGTAGGTGAAAGCAATTGAAACCATTCTTATTGGTTTCAACATTTCAGTCTTATAATTTTTCATTCACTTTTTCCATCTTCGTCTTTCATATACTTTGGACTTATAACTTTGGATTCGATTTTTTCGAATTCATAAGAGTTCCTGTATTAGCTTCTCCAACATTTATGGAGTTTTACAAGTTCTGTGTTTCTGAACTTTTTTTTCTTGGGATTTGCATGTAACTTACATTGCAAGTTTCATATTGGATGCATTAAGACTTAGAAAACATCATGATCCAAACATTTTGAACTTATAAGTTTTGAAGCCTTCATAGCTAGAAGGACTTGACATTTCTTTGCTCACAGTTTCAAGAAAACTTGCAGCTTCCACACTAGATGATCATAATAATATATACGTTGGACTTATAATTTCGGATCCGAGTTCTCCAAATCTTCTAAGCTTACTATATTGGTTGCTTAGAATTTCAGAACATGTTCCAAATTCGATGCTTCGAAGCATAATCCATCACAACTTCCAAACTTGGGGATCATTTAAATCCAAATACTTTGGACTTATAAGTATCAACGTCTCCATAACCAGGAAGGCTTGTACGACTCTTTGCTTACAAGATCAGAAAAATTGTAGCTTATATAATTAGATGATCACAAAGTTACATATACGTTGGACTTATAGTTTCAAATTTTTTTTCCAATCCTATTAGGCTTCCCGTATTGAATACTTCGAAATTGTTAAAACATTCAAAGTTTTGTGTTTTCAGACAACGAATTTCTGGGGACTAAGATGCAACTTAGATTGCAAGTTTTATATTGGATGATGATAAAGCTACGTATACTTCGGACTGATGATTTTTATAGCATTTAGGTTTTGATGTGGACTTATAGTTTCCCATTCTTGAAAGATTCCAAAGACTCGAAATTCAGAATTATAAGACTCATAGAATATAAAAGTTTATGGACTCAGAATTTAGGTTTGGATGTAAACTTACAATTTTCCATTCTTGAAAGATTCTGAAGACTCGAAGTTTACAGGTTAAAAATCCATAAAATATAAAAGTTTGCGGACTTGAAGTATAGGTTTGGATGTGGATTTATCATTTTCTATTTTTGGAAGGTTATGAAGACTCAAAGTTTAGAAGTTAAGGACCCATAAAATATGAAAGTTTATGGACTTAGAATTTAGGTTTCGATGTGGTTTTATAATTTTCCATTCTTGGAAGATTCCAAAGAATCGAAATTCAGAAGTTGAAAACCGATAGACTAATTTTGGTTTGAATGTGGACTTATAATTTTCCATTCTTGGAAGATTCTAGAGACTCGAAGTTTACAGGTTGAAAATCCATCTAATATAAAAGTTTATGGACTTAGAATTTAGATTTGGAGTATCTAGGGATACATTTCTTTTTATGCATCCAAATGAATTCGGGAAACTTTTAAACTTATAAACATAGAGCTCCCAATGAGGATTTCTCCATCTTCTCATTATTATTCTTGTCTCCTATCACCTTAATATTACGACTTTGCTGATGAGTTTGATAACTTTCCTTCTCAATGATCATAAATTGGATCCTCTCTCAACTTCAATCAAATTAGTTATAACTAAATTTAATTATCAGTTTTCTGAGCAGTGGAGTTCATCTGTTGAAGCATTATATGAACCACTAGCACAGGAGTCAAAGTGAAGAGTCTTCTCGTTAAATTCCTTAGAATTCCTTTGCGAATATTAGATTTTAACGGCGCACATTCTAGTTCCTTTTGCCGAATATTTGGACAGCAATCAAAGCGTAATTAGGGCTGATTCCAGACTTCTAATTATCTGATATTAAATTTAACCATCACTTAAACTTTACCCAAAAGTTGCTGAGCTCTTTAAGTAATTTTGGTCATGCCAAACTTTTTCTAGAGTCGAGACTGTATTTTTTTTTCATCTGGGAGAGCACTCGTCTGGCGAACAAAAGGTCCCGGGTTCGAATCCTAGCAGAGTCGGAGGGTGATTCTTTTTTTTTTTTTGAGAATATTGTATTCAATTTCTTGATTTGGAAATTTTTATTTGTTCGTAACGAAGTGAAAATTGTACAAAGATCTTATTGCCAATCAAATTTTTTCTAAATGAGAGCATGAAAAAATTACATGAATCGGAACATCAACGAACTTTGTTATGTTTGATATTTTATAGGAAATTTTTTTTTTTTATTTTGAAGCGAAAACAGTTAAACCCTCAGCAACTTCATAATTTTCAGGAACAAGGAAATTTGTGAACTGAGTATTTTTTTGCAACAGAGCAATTGAATATCAAACCAAAAAGTGGGACTTTTGAACAGAGTAATCAAATTTTCAACATGGTAATAACATTCTTTCTGGAAGAGACTATTTAAAATTTAACTTTTGCTATAGAAAATCCAACAACTGGGTTGGAAAAGAGCTTGTTTGTTGAAAATTATTTTGTTGAAATTTAATATTTTGGGTTGGAAAATTCCACAGCTTTCAAGTCAAAAATCTGCCTTGTTGGCTGAAGAATTTCTGTATATTGTAAGGGCTTTTTGGCTCAAAATTTCTTCTATTTTTCTAGGAATTCAATTATTCTTCAAGTTTGAATTGAAGCTATTTTGTTGAAAAATCTTTTATTTTAATAGAAAATTTGATTGTCTTTGAAAAATTTATATCCTTGATTTGAAATTTAAGTGTTGAAGGAAATCTACAACTTTTTGTTAAGAAAGAAACTTTCATGATAAAAATTTATACTCTCAGGGTAAAAATTCAACTGGTTTGTGGAAAATTGTTCTTATCTAATCAAGCATTCAGCAGTTTGTTTTCAAATCAGCCCTCCCGGAAATCAATATTTTCGCAATGGATATTTCACTGTTTTGTAACAAAATTCTTTCTTGCAGTATGAATTTCACCTTTTTGGTTTAAAAATCAATGAGCAACCTTAAAATGTCCTGGAATATTTAATAGCAGCCTGAGAACCCTGGAGAAGTCCTGGAATTTTCGAATAACCTGAATCACTCTTGGATTTTGAGAAAAACAACCGGGGAACACCGTTAAAGTCCTGGAAGTTTTTAAAATCAACTTTGAAACCTAGGCAAGTCCTGGAATGTTTTTGAACAACCTGAAGCACTCCCGGATTTTGAGAAAGACAACCTGGAAACCCGTCAAAGTCCTGAAATTTTCTCAATCAACTTTAAAACCTAGAGAAGTCTTGGAATTTTTTCAAACAACCTGAAACATTCCTGGATTTTGGGGAAAACAATTTGGAAATCCCGTAAAACACCTGAAGTTTTCTCAATCAACTTCAAAACCTACAAAAGTCCTGGAATTTTTTTAAGCAACCTAAAACATTCCTGGATTTTGAAAAAATAACTTGGGAACTGCGTAAAAGTCCTGGAATTTTTTTGATCAACTCAAAAACCTATAGAAGTCCTGCAATTTTTCCAAACAACCTAAATCCTTAAAAGTCCTCGAATTTTGTCAATCAATTTTCAAACCTAGGGAAGTCTTGGAATTTTTTTGAACAACCTGAAGCGCTCCCGGATTTTGAGAAAAACAAACTGGAAACCCCGTTAAAGTCCTGGAGTTTTCTCAGTCAACTTTAAAACCTAGATAAGTCCTCGAATTTTTCAAACAACCTTGAACATTCCTGAATTTTGTGACAAACAATCTGGAAAACCCGTAGAGGACCTTGAATTTTCTCAATCAACTTTGAATCCTAGAAAGTCCTGGAATTTTTTCGAACAACCTTGAACATTCCTTGAATCTGAAAAAACAACCTGGGAACCCCGTAGAAGTCCTGGAATTTTCTAGATCAACTTCAGAACCTAGAAAATTCCTGGATTTTTTAGTTGAGACATTGATCCTTCAGAGTGATTTTTATGAACCTGGAAGGTTCTAGCAACTTCCGAGAAAGATCTGGAGAAGTTCTGGAATTTTTCTAAATAACTTTTAGAACCTATAAAATTCCATGAATTAAGAAAGACAACCGGGGAATGTCCTGGAATTTTCCAAAATAACTTCGAGAACCTATAAAATTCCACGAATATCAAAAAACAACATTAGGAAGTCCAAATCTAAAAGAAAAAATTCAAAAACATGGAAAATGTCTGAAATATTTCAAAACAACCGGTAAAACCTAGAAGAATCCTGGAATTTTTCTCAAAGCAACTGGGAAATTCCTGGAATTCGGAGAAACAGCCATCATTTATAGTAAAGGTTCTTGACCTGGCCTGTGAGCAAACACTCCAAGTAAACTACTGGAAATTTCCCAAAGCAACCTGGAAAGTCCTGGAATTTTAAAGAACAGACTAAAAAATCTAGAAAAGTCCTGGAATTTTCAAAAAAAGCCTGGATAATCTGGAAAGGCCCTGGAATGTTAGAAAGCAGCCTGGGAAAGATCTGAAAATTTTAGAAACATTCTGGAAAATCTGGAAAGGCCTTGGAATTTTCAAAAATAGCCTGAAAAATCTGTAAAAGTCCTCAATAAATCGAAAAAAGACTGGAGAATCTGGGGAAGTCCTGGAATTTGGAAAAACAGCCTGGAAAATCTGTAAAAGTCCTGGAATTTTGAAAAGTGGACTGGAAAATCTGCAAAGTCCTGGAATTTCGAAAAACAACCTGAAAAATCTGTAAAAGCCCTGGAATTTCAAAGGACAGCAACGGAAGTCTGGAAAGGTCCTGAAAACTTTTACAATTGCCTATAAAATCTGTGAAAGTCATGAAATTTTTTCCAAAACAACCTGGAAAATCTGGAAAATTCTTGGAATATAAAAAACAGCCTGGACAATCTGGAAAAGTCCTGAAATTTTCAAAAACAGTCTGTGAATTCCTGGAATTTCAAGAAACAGTCTGGAAAAACTAGGAAAGTTCTGGAATTTAAATAACAGCCTAGAAAATATGTAAAAGTCCTGAAATTTTCGAAAACATACTTGAGGATCTGGAAACGTCCTGGAATTTTGAAACAACAGTCTGTGAAATCAAGAGAAGTCCTGGAATTTTAAAAAGCAACCTGGAAAAACTGGTATTTCAAAGAACAGCCTCGGAAGTCTGGAGAAGTCTTAAAAATTTTTAAATAGCCTGTAGAATCTGGAAAAGTCCTGAATTTCAAAAACCAGTCTGGAAAATCTGGGAGAGTCATGATGATTTCCAAAAACATCCTGTGGACTTTGGAAAAGTCCTGAATTTTGAGAAGCAGGCTAGAAATATGTAAAAGTTCAAAAATCTACAAAAACATACCTGAGAATCTGGAAACGTCCTGGAATTTTAAAACAACAGTCTGTAAAATCAAGAAACGTCTTCGAATTTTAAAAAGCAACCTGGAAAAACTGAGGAATTCCTGGAATTTCAAGGAACAGCCTCGGAAGTCTGGAAAAGTCCTGAAATTTTTTCAAAATAGCCTGTAGAATCTGAAAAGTCCCGAATTTTAGAACGATCTTTGAAAATCTTGAAAAGTCCTGGAATTGACAAAAACAGCCAGGAAACAGTCTGGGAATTCCTGGAATTCTAGAAAACAGTCTAGAATAACTAGAAAAGTACGGAATTTTGAAAAGCAGCCTAAAAAATATGTAAGTCCTGAATTTTTGAAAGCATCCTTGAGAATCTGGAAACGTCCTGGAATTTCAAAGCAACAGTCTGTAAAATCAAGAAAAGTCCTGGAATTTTAAAAAGCAGCCTGGAAAATTTTGAAAAACTTGGAATTTTAAGAGGTAGCCTGGAAAATCCGTAAAAGCCCTGCATTTTTCTCTCTAATTCTGAGTCAAGATATTAATCCTTCCTAGTGAAGGTTCCTGACCTAGCCAGTAAGCAAACACGAAGAGTAGTGGCATTAGTCGTGAGGAAAGTGTCAGCGTCGCGACGCTTGGGTGCTGTAGTTATATCTCCTGTATATGTCCAAAGTCTAGTATTGTGTGAATTTACAGTGCGAAGGTAGAAGCAGGGACTAACCGCATAATTCACTTGGTCTGTATGCGTCATATTTTATGTGCGCCATCGTGCGTTGGAGTGCGAATTGCACATTGGGGTAATCCTTCCTATGTGTAAAATTTACCTGCACGAACTCAAAGTTAATCCAGTCAGTGGTTATTAACAAGCTGATTTATTTGCAACACATGAATTCGTTGAAACCACTTTACCCCTCACTCTCAGCCCGAAAAGGTATCAGTGATGATTTAACGAGTGAGAGCTGTCGTCGAAATTGTAAAACTCACTTTCTTCTTTTCATTTGATTTTCTTCATCATTGTTGGGCCATCAGGCTATGAAGAGTCAAATAATTTAATGGAAAGTTTAAGTCAGGGAGGATATTTGCTATATATTGAATATCCATGAGAACATATACATCCTTGCTGAACGCCTTGCTTAATACGAAACCAATCACTCAGTTGTCCATTTATTCTTCCCAAAGTTCAGCTCCTACCACCTTCCTTCAGATTAACAGAAGAACAGAAAACTTCTTTTTTTTGCTCTCAAACTTTTTCTATGATCTGCCTCAAGCTGAATATCTTATCTGAACATGAATTCACTGCCATAAATACTAATGATAATTTTTATTATATCAGTAGTACAGTCGGCTTTATCAACCTTTCCCTTTTGGATTGGGACGATAACCGCCTTCCTCTAATCATTTGGAACTTCACTGTTCACAGAATACATGCATATTAATAAATTCACTCAGCCACTCAAAAGCATCCGCGACCTCTCTTAAGCATGTCAGCAGTAATACCATTCCACATCAGCAGCAAAACCTTTCTTCATTTGTTTGTATAGGAATATGAAGAGATGTTGAGGTCCGAACTTTTTACGTCCGGGAATAATAATATAATATTTTGAGAAGTAGGGAAATTGATAAAAAACATCCTTCTTCATCTCATGCAGCACATCCATACTTAAAAAAAATTTCTGAATGTGTTTTCTCTCCTCCTTTCTTCTTCTTCCTCCTTCTTTCATTCTCCCTTTCTTCAATTCTTTCTTTCTTCCTTGCTTTCTTCCTCCCCCCTTCTCTCTCCCCTTCTACTTCCTTTCTTTCGTTCTTTATTCTTTTCCCCTTCCTTCCCTCCTCCTTCTCCATCTTTCCTTCTCCTTTCCTACCTCCCGTTCTTCCTTCCTTCTGTGCTTTCATCGCTCCTTTCGTTCCTAATTTTTTATTCCCTTCTTTCTCCCTTTCTTTCTTCCTTACTTCTTTCTTCCAGTCTTTTCTTCTTCCGTTCTTTCTCCCTTCCTTTCTTTCATCCTCCCTTTAGTCCTTTCTTCATTTCTTTCTTCATTTCTTTCTTCCATTCTTCGTGGCATTCTACCTTTCATCTTTCTTTTTTCTTTCTTCCTTTCTTTCATCAAAACGCCTTGTCTACATCCCCCTCTTTCTTAAATCCTTTCTGTTTTGCTTCCTCCTTTTCCTTCCTTTCTTCTTTTCTTTCTCCTCTATTTCTTCCTTTCTTTCTTCCTTCCTAACTTTCTTTCTTTTTCCTTTCTTTCTCTCTTTCATCCTTCCTTTTTTTATTTCTTTCTTTCTCTCTCTCTTCCTTCTTCTTACTTCCCTTCTTTCTTACTCTGTTCCTTCCTTTCTTACTTTCTTCATTTTTCCTTTCTTTCTTACCTTCATTCTTCCTTCTTTCCTTTTCCTCTCCTTTCCATTCTTCCTTTCTTCTTTCCTTTCTTCTTTCTTCTCATTCCTTAAACCATTCATCCTCCCTTTCTTACTTCCTTTTCCTTCCTTTCTTCCTTTCTTCCGGTCTTTATTTTTTCCTTCTTTCCTTTATCTCATTCTTCCTCCTTTTCTCTCTCTTCCTTCCTCCCTCCTTCTTCCTCCCTTCTTTCCTGTCATCCATTGCTGCTTTCTACCCACCTGTCTCTCTTCCTTCCGTCCGGTCTTTCTTTCGCTCTTCCTTTCCTTTCTTCCTCCCCCATCTTCCTCCTTTTTCCCCGTGCATCCTCAGTTTTTCTTTTTTTCTCCCTAACTTTTGTCCTCCTTTCTTCCTCCCCTTCTTGTTTCGTTCTTCCTTCTTTTCTCTCTTCCTTCTGCTTTCTTTTATTTTTTCTTCCTTCGATCCGTCCTCCCTTTCTTCTTCTCTTTCTTCCGTTCTTTATTTCTTCCTTCCTTTCTTCTTTTTTTTCCTTTCTTTCTTGCTATAACTCTTTCTCCCTTTCTATTTTTCTTCATTTTTTTCCTTCTTTCCTTCCGTTCTTCCTTTCTTTCTTTATTCATTCTCGTCTTTCTTTCTTCCTTTCTACCTTTCTTGCTTCCATTCTTTCTTACTTCATTCCTTTCATTCTTTCTGCCATTCTTCCTGGCTTTCTACCTTCCATCTTGCTTTTTCTTTCTTTCTTTCTTTCTATCATTCTTTCTTTTTTCCTTTCTTAAATTTTTCCTTTCTTTTTTTCTTTCTTCCTCCCTCACTTTCTTTCATTCTCTCTTTCATTCTTCCTTTTTTTATCCATTTTTTTCCTCCCTTCTTTTCTTTCTTTCTCCTTTCCTTCTTCCTTTCCTTCTTCCTTTCTTTCTTTATTTCTTTATTTCCTTCTTTCCCCCTTTCTCTCTTTCTTTCTTACTTCTACTTCCTTTCTTCTCTCTTCCTTCATCTTTCTTCCTCTCTTTCTCTATTCTTCTTGTCTTCCTTCCTTCCTTCCTATCTTTATTTCCTTTTTGCGCGAATGTTTGATCGAAAACTCTCAAACTAAAAAAAAATATTTGATAAAGCTTTATGTTTTTTTTCAAACCCGTTACTAAAGAGTTATTTGAGAAGAAAGTGACTGAAAGTGACTTATGTGACGGTGTGGCAGTCCTGACTATATGAAATGGCACGTGATGGTAAATGTTGGCCAGAAGCCAAAATTAATTACAACCAGCATCTTCCCCTGGTTCCTTCGATCACAGCTATTAACACCCTCAGAAACTGGCTGTTTTTTCTCGTACCTTGGCATTGTCTTCATTTCACCACTTTTTTATTTTCAACGTGAGCAGGAAGTTCAACTCAGTTTGGCTGCGATCTGAAAATCCACTGAAGCGAAAAATTCCATTCTGTTGAGTTTCAACCATTGTTATGCAAAATAGCCTTATTCTAATATTCTCCTGCACATTTCGGGAATACCAAATTTCGGATTATCTATACTCGAAAATATTCCAGTTCTGCGAATCGCTCTCCCTCAGTTTGAATCAGTGAAATTTATACTATTTTGATCCGTAGTTCTAGTTTTCACTGGAGACCAGTGATTTTCTTGATTTCCACTGGAAAATCAGTGAATGTTGTGAAGGATTTCGAAAAAGGTTTCATTGGTCTGAATCATTGAAATCAAAACTACTGTTTCTTTAGTCGTTAATTTCTACTGATTGATTCAGTGAATTGAATCCAAAAGTTGATTATATTTTCATCAAATTTTAACAATCAGAGATTCCTTTGCTTCCCTTAAAACATCAAGTTACATCAATGATGGACATTATACACCTTTGGTAAAGTTTAGTGCAGAAAGTTAACGAATTTTCTGGTTCGAATAGGTAACTTTTTTCAATCTAGTCAGGCTGTGGCAGCCCTGCATATAGTTTTTGTGGAATTTCCGGATCGCGCCTTTCCTCTTATGTTTTTCTCTACTCCACATTTACCCTACGAACATCATTTTACCCTTATTTCACCCTATTTGGATCTGTCACTCGCAGGAGATTTTTCTCTTGCCGTAAAGGATCCCACGCGGGATGTGAGGCACGAAAATTAACTCCATTTAGTTTCATAGTTTTTTCTGATGTTTTTGGATTCGAGGAAGAGCTAATGAAGTAATTAGAGGAAAGAAAAAAAGGAATCAGGCTCGATTGATTATATGGAAAGTTTCATTAAAGTGTTTTGGTTTCAGAAATATCTAGAGCAACCTGGATAGATGAAGAAAATGCAAATTCAAAAAGGAGCATTGGAAATTTGTCTTACAAAATTGTTTATTTTATAACAATTTCTTTCTTTCTGTGCGATTTCTCTCTTCCTTCCTTTCTTCCTTCCTTTTTTTCCTTCCTCCCTTTGTTCCATTCCTTTTTCTGTTTCTACCTTCCTTCCTCTTTGTATCTTCCTCCCTTTCTTTCTTCCTTGCCTTCTTGCTTTCTTCCTTTTTATCTTCTATCCTTCTTCAGCCGCGTTCCTTTCTTTATTTCCTTCTTTTTTCGTCGTTTCTTCCTTTTCGTTTTTTTTTGGTTCCTACTTTCTTCTCCCTTCCATTCTTCCTTTCTTTCTTTTATCCTTTTTTCATTTCTTCCTTCGTTTCTTCGTTTTCCTTCCTTCTTTTCTTTCTTTCTACCTATTTTCCGTTACATCTTTCTTTTTTCCCCCCTGCGTTCCTTTTTGCATTCTCTCTTCTTTTTTCCCACTTTCTTTTCTTCCTTTCGTTCTTTCTTTTTTTCTATATTTCTTTATTCCTCCCTCTCTTCTTTACTTTCTTTTTTTGCCTTCCTTTCCTACTTTCTCCCTTCGTTTCTTCGTTTTCCCTGCGTTCCTTTTTGCTTTCTCTCTTCTTTATTCCCTTTTTTCCATCCTTCTTTCCTTCCTTCCGTTCTTTCTTTTATTCTATGTTTATATATTCCTTCCTCTATTCTATCCTTCGTTTTTTATTTCTTCCTTCCTATCTTACTTCCTTTCTTCCTGTCTTTATTTGTTTCTCCTTTCCTTTCTTGCTTTATTCCTTCTTTTCTCCCTTCCTTTTTTCTTTCTTCCTCCCTTTGATCCCTCCTTCCTTTATTACTTTTCCTTTCTTCCCCCTTTCCCTTTTTCTTTCTTACTATCTTCCGATTTTTATTTTTTTCTTCCTTCCATACTTTTTTTTTCTCCATTTTTCTATATTCCTCCTTCTTTTTCTCCCTTCCGTTCTTCCTTTCTTCTTCTCGTTCTTCCTTCCTTGCTTCATTCCTTCTTGTCTTCCTTCCTTTCTTCATTTTTTCTCTTCTTTCTTTCTATCTTTCTTCCTTTTTTCCCCTTTTTCTCCATTTTTCTTCCTTCCTCTCTTGCTTCCTTCCTTGCTTCATTCCTTCTTGTCTCGATTCCTTTCTTCTTTTTCTCTTCTTTCTTTCTATCTTTCTTTCTCTCTTCCTTTTTTCCTTTTTTCTCCATTTTTCTTTCTCCTTTTCATCCTCCCGTTTTTTAAACTGTAAACTTTCGTAATTGTGCATCTTTGAGCGCCAATATAAATTGTTTATCAATAAATATTTCCAATGATTATGATTGTTCTACATTCCTAACCAGTTGAACATGAACTAAAATATCCAAATGATTGGAAGTAGACATGCAAAGGAGTTCTAATTTGAGATTCCTGTTACCGACATGGTTCTGTCCCATGCTGAAAATATGAGAATATGCATTCCAGAAGTGCGGAAGGAAGAAAGAAAGAAGAAAGGAAGAGTGAAAGAGAGCAAGAAGAAGGAAGGAAGAAAGAAAGGATAACAGGAAATAATAATAGAAGGTAGAAATAAAGAGAAAATGGGAGTAAAAGGTCAGAAAGGAAGAAAAAGAACAAAGAATGAAAAAGAAGAAGAAATACAAGAAGAAATAAGAAGGAGGGAGGATGAAGGAATAAAGAAGGTGAGAAGAAGAGGAAAAGAAAAGAAGGAAGAACGAAAGCAAGAAGTCAAGGAAAGAAGTTAAGAAAAAAAGGAATAAAGTGAGCAAGAAGAAAGGAAGTAAGAAAGAAAAGAAGAGAGGAGAGGGGAGAGACTGGAAGAAAGGAAAAAGAATAGAGGAAGGAAGTGAGGAAGAAAGGAAGGAAGGCGAAAAGGGATAGAAAAAGGTAGGAAGAAAGAGAAGAAGACATGAAAAACGGAAGGAAGGAAGAAAGGGAAAAAGGAAGGAAGAAAAACGGTCAAAAAAAGGGAAGGAAAAAGAGAGAAAGTATGATAGAAAGAAAGCGAGAAAGAAAGGAAGACAAGGAGGAATAGAGCAAGAAAGGAAAAAAGAGTAGAAGACAGGAAGAACGGAAGGAAGGAAGAAAGGGGTGAAGAAAGCAAGAAGGAGAGAAGGGCGGGAGAAAGAAAAAGCAATAAAGGAAGAGAAGGATCAAAGATAGAAAAGACGAAAAGAAGAAAGAAATAATGGAATGGACGAATCCAAGGAAGGAAAATGGAGAAAAAGAGAAAAAAGCAGAAGGAAGAGAGAAAAAATGAAAGAGAGGAATAAATAAAGACAATAAGAAAGGAAGGGAGAAAAAAATGAAGAAAGAGAGCGAGAAAGGGAGAGAGAAACGAGAGTAGGAAGAGAGAAGAAGGAAAGAAAACAAGGAAGGTATGAACTGTTTTCCATTGGGCACTTATTCTTTCAAGCAAAACATCCGTTGACGCTTCACTGTCTCAAAATCAACACCTTCTTCGTCAATGAGAGACATTCTGAAACATTCCTGCTCGTACAAATTGAACAACAGAAGAACGTTACGCATCTTTGCCTCTTCGCTTCTTTCAAACACAATAATTTTGGTTTCTTCCACTCTGGTTGAATACGGAAACTCCCAACTCTGGAACTTTGAGAGCTTCTTCAACCGCAGAAGATAAATTTTGGCCCACGGAATAGAATCATGAGAGGAATAACACATCATTTTACGCCATCCTGCTCGTTATTAATATCAAACGGTAGACATCTCTTCTAATCTTCTCTCTTGGCTCAGTTATAATTTGGGATTGTGGTCACGGTGGAAGCGGAAGTCAAGAGCGAAAGAGAATAACAGGAGAGAAACAGAGAGCCCTGTAAACGTAGCTGGTAACTGGTAGCTGGAAGCTGGTACCTGGAAGCATAATTTCTGTCGTTTCCCAAAGTTTCATGCTGATTTACGCACTCAGCAACAGCTACCATCTCTCGACTTAGTGGTTTAATCGTCTGCTCGCAGAGTTGTGGTGCTACCAACACGATGCAGATAATTCAGACGTGGATCCTGCATTTTAGCATAGGGTCTTACAAGGGCAAACGTCAGGGTTAATTGTTGTTTGCAGATGTTATCGGCATCGATTCTAATTTCAGCAAATATTTACTGCTACTCGGAGCGATCCATTCAGTAGAGTTAATCTCAAGCAATTCTGAATTTGAGCTATTATCAATCTCTCGAAAGAGAATTTGCATTTATTTTTTTTTCAAAATTCCATTTTGGAGGTTATGATCCAAACATGTGATAAGACCACTCTATTCCATTTACTCTCCTTCTTTAACTTCGTCGGGTGTTCTGGTTCCTCTACCCATTAAACCTTCTCATACCATCTGTTGTGCTTGAATACCACATTCTTTCCTTATCCAATGTCTCTAACCTCTTTATTTTGAACCCTTCTGTATTACTCTCTTCTCTTTAAATCCCTAAATCTGTACTTTTAGGCACAAGACTTGCCATATTAGCACGTTGAACATCCGAATCCTCATTCTCCAATCGTCGTTGAACCTTCTCTTCCCTATTCCTCAAACTTGGCTTATTATTTTCCTTGCACACTCTATTCTTTAGTCTTTCGGCCTCGAAAAATAGTACATCATCCGCATATGCCAAAGAGTAAAGGTCAATGCTACCTAAGAGCATTGTCTCTCCTCTCCTTCTTCCCTCTTTTCCTTGAGCTTTCCCTTTAAGTCTGCCAACATAGTACTAAAAAATAAAGGGCTCAAATTCCTCTCGTTTCTATTTTCCTATCCTCACTCTAAACCTTGTCTCCACGAATATTCATTTTATTCTCTCAATCATCTTATTCCCCTTCCTTCAATGGCTGGCACTAACATCTTTCTGTCGACTGAACCGAACGCTGCTCTTAAATCAACAAACAAAGCCACTAGTTTTCTATTCATTGAACCAAAAAAAAAAATTGTTCTTCATTTAACAAAATATCTCAGTTGACCACATTTGGTATAAAAATTTCGATTGAAGTGTTTTCGTTCAAGGAATACCTAGAACATACTGGATAGATAAAAAGAATGCTAATCGAAAGAGAAGAATTGAAAATTTGTCTAGCAAAATTGTTTATTTTATGCCAATTTCTTTCTTTTTCGCTTTCTTCCTTCTTCTCGCTTCCTGTTTTCTGTCTCTTCCTTTCTTTCATCCTCTCTCCCTTTGTTCACCCTTCCTTCCTTCTTTCCTTTCTCTCCATCTTCGTTTCTTTCTTCCTTTTTCGCTTGCTTCCTTTCTTTCTTCCTCACGTTTTTTCTTTCTTCCTTTTTATCTTTCTCTCTTTCTCCTTTTCTTCGTTCCTTCCCTTCTTGCTATCTTTATTCCTTCCTCCGTCTTTTTGCCTTCCTTCATTTCTTTCTTCCTCACATCTCATCTTCTATCCTTCTTTATTCGTCTTCCTTCCTTCGTTTCCTCCTTTTTTGCTTCAATCCTTCATTCTTCTTCCATCCTTTCTTCATCATTTTATTTATTTCTCCTGTCCTTCCTTCCCTTCTTCGTATTTCTTCCTTTCTTACTTTCTTCCTTTGTTTCTTCCTCCCTTCTTTTCTTCCTTCTTTACTTCCTCCCGTTCTTGTTTTCTATGTTTCTTTATTCTCTCGTTCTGTTTTCTTTCTTACATCCTTTCTTCCGGTCTTCCTTCTTACTCCTTTTTCCTTCCTTTCATTCTACCCTTATTCCTTTCTCTATTCCCTTCTTTCTTCCTTTCTTTCTTCTTTCATCCCTTTCTCTCTCCATTTCATCCCTTTCTTTCTCCATTTCATCCCTTTCTTTATTTATTTCTCCTTTCCTTTTTTACTTCCTTTCTCACTTTCCTCCTTTCTTCCTTCCTCTCTTCCTTTCCTTCTTTCTTGCTCCTGCTTTCTTACTCACTTCCTTCCTTCCTCCCTTTCTACTTCTTCTTTCTCCCATTCTTCTCCCTCCATTTCTCTCTTTTTATTATTATTTCTACCTTCTTCCCTTTTTTCCTTCCCTTTCTTCCTTCCTTCCTCCCGTTCTTGCTATCTCCTCTTTCTTTCTCGCTTTATTCCTTATAGTCTTCCTCCCTTTTTTTCCTCCTGCTTTCTCACTTTTTCCACTCGTTCCTTTCTTTAATCCGTCCTCCCTTTCTCAGCTACTTCCCTCTCTTCAATATCTGGCACCAACATCTTTCTGTCGACTGAGTCGAATGCTACTTTGAAATTAACAAACAAGGCCACTATTTTTCTTCCCTTCCGCTCGAGATTCCTATTCTCTACACCTAGATAAAATGTTTTCTCTATCTAACAGAATTCCTTTCTTGACCAAATTTCGTTGATTTCAGAAAACAATTTGGTTAGGGAAACAAAATTTTTATTCAGCTGATTCAATTCGTTTTTTGAATAGTTAAAAGTCTCTGGTTGAGTCGTTTCGTCGATTCTAGAAAATTTTTTATTGATTGAACAATTTCATTTGGTTGAATCAAGCAAATACCTCGGATGCACCAAAATATTTGCTTGGATCACCAAAATATATGGTATGATAAACCAAAAATACTAACCAAAAAGTTTCCTTTTGTTAACCAAATACTTTTTTGCCCATATGATAACCATATTCTAGGGTTGGATTGAAGAAAATTTGTTGACTTAACCAAATCTTTTTCTGGGTGTAGGGAGGTTAGAACACAAGTGTTATTGATTTTTACCATCCCTTTCCCTAATTCCGTCTGTTTGTGTGGAACCCTTCCTCTTCTACCTGACTTTCTTACCTTCTCCTGAGAACTTCTCTTTCTTCCATAGCGGAATCGCCTATCCTGACCTCCATTTTTCGAGTAATTCTTTCCTTCTCCATACTTTGTTACGGACTCTCCACATCTCTTGAACCTTCTCTTCATACTCTCGAGTTCCATTCTCCATACTATCCTACACTGTTGCCTAATTTCTTTTCTTTCTTTTTATTGACTCCCCCTGCATATGTCATTCCTCTTCCACTTCTCTCTATTTACTTCTTTCTGCTTTTCTACACCTTTCTTCTTTCTCTTCTTACAATAAAGTACTCCGTCCACTCACGTTTTTTGTATCCTTATCTACTCTCTTCCTTCTTCCTCATTCTCTGTTTATAACCTCTCATACCTTTGCTCCCTTTACTGCTTTCTCTAACTATTCAATCCAACTTTTCTTCTATTTTGTTTTTCCTCGTTTGACATTGTTCCTTACTCTCTTTTTCGTCTTCCGTATTCTTTGTTGGCAATCTCTCCCTTCCTGCATTCTTTTACACTCTCCTTTATTTCCTCTTTTACCTTCCTACATTTCTCATCCTACCATCCTTTTGCACAATTTTCTCATCCCCTTTTGGAGTCCTCTTTTAGTGGTTTTCGACATAAAAGAAAAGAAGGACTTCCAGGAAGAAAGTTTCATTTTTAGTTGATTCAATTGTCAAAGAGTAACTGAATCCTTTAGGTTTTCAACACGAAAGAAAAACAGGATTTCCAAGAAGAAAGTTTTTTTTATTTTATTTCATTCTCAAAAAATAATTGAATCCTTGAGGTTTTCGATACAAAAGGAAAAAAGGATTTCCAAGAAGAAAGTTTCATTTTTATTTTATTCAATTGTCGAAAGATAATTGAATCCTTCACCCAAACCACTTTCAACCATACAATCTCATTTTCAACCAGAAAAGGTACATTCTTATCGAAACCGGTTAATTTTCGACTAAAAACTAAATTTCGAACAAGGTGTTAAATTCTCATTTCAAGAAGAACAATTTTGAACCAAAAATGAAACAGTTTGATTTTCAGTCATTTATTCCACCAGAAGAGATCAATTGTCCTCAAAATACCCGAATTTTGAATTGAAAAAGATAAACTGAAAAACGAAAAAAATTTGCATACGATACTTTCTTCAACAAGTGCATGAAACCACGGGGTTTCGAGTTTTTTTCCCTCCAGCTGGAGTTTTTTTCCCTGCTAGGAGTTTTTTTCCCAGTTTTTTCCCGGCTCTGAAAATAGCAACTTCTGGCTCGCTTCACATGCTCGAAAACCCCTGGTTTTCATGCATGTATTGAAGAAAGTTTATTTTTTAACCATGTAATTGAATTTTTTATGAGAATAGTGTGATTTTCAACCCAAAATGACGATTTTATAAGAAAACAGTGAACTTGTGAAACAAAAAGAATACTTCAATATAAAATTAGTTGAATTTCAAATAATGGAATCGCCAATAAATAACAAATTTTCGAACGAAAAAAAATGGTTGAAATTTAATTTGGGAATATAATTTTTCATCAAGTCAACAAAAAATATGAGTTTCTCACAAAAAACTTTAATTACAATCGAAACGACAAAGTTTCGAACCATATGGTTCAGCGTTAAATTAAATGCAAATCCTCTCGCTTTTCCAATTGAAATTTTCCAAATTATTGGAAGATAAAAAATTTCATTGGAACTTCTTTTTCTTTGCCCGAAAGTTTTTTTATCCAACTTAAAATTCAACTAATCCATTTTTGTCAAGAATGTTTCCTCTCCCTCGAGGAATCAAATTGTTGATTAAAAATGTATGTATTTTGTTAAAAATCTGTCTTTTTGATAAAAAATCTGTCTTTTTGATCAAAAATAAAAATGTTTGGCAGAAAATCATTTAATTTTTGTAGAGGATTCAACGGGTGTAATAAAAATTTGTCTTCTTGTTAGAATCCAAATTTTATTGGAGATCAGTCTCGTATGGTTAAAAAATCATTCTTTTGGTTAAACATTTTGCAGTCGATTTAAGAATTTATATTTTGATTTTCAAAATCAGACTGTTTTGTTCAACTTTTTGGTTGAAATGTATGTAAAAAGAATGTTTGTAAATAGATGAATATACCTCACATAAATAAATTCCACAAAAGAATTGATCTTCGATCATTTCATTGAGGTAATTGGTAACACTGAACATAATTCTAATCATATTTTCTCGAAGCTTCAGACGATATTCTTACAAAAGTAGAAATGAGTCTGAAAGAAATATTGCGTATCGTGGGACACGCGACAAAAGTGAAAAACAAGCGTTAAATTTTTATTGTGGCGTTTGCGTGTGCATAAGGCTAAAAAATTTCCAAAAAAGCTAAGAATCAATGTTCCGAACTATCAAAGATGATTCCCGATGTCGCGTGCAAAGAAAATTCAGAAAAAATCACTAATGTTATCAGTAAATCACTTTTGTCGAAATAGAAAAGTTCCCTATAACAAAAATTGGATTGCACACTAAAATTGTCATTCTCAATCAATTTTCAAATTTTTAGTACGTCTTTAAGATTCTTCTGAATCGAAAAAATCCACAGATTTTAAATTTCAAAGTTTTAGAATGCTTGTTTCAGAATGGTTTAAAATTCCGTTCTGATTTTTACTTTTTGTTCCTCGAACCGCTTAACGAAGGAAACTGCCACGAAGGCCTCGATCTCCTATGTGGCTGGTTGCTTTGCTGGATTGATGAAGCTGTCGTTTTTGTACGTTTTCGTACGTTTTCGTGAGTATAGGAGGGTGGGGGGGGCGATAT
>WSXT02211473.1:0-17716 GCA_011762715.2 Neuroterus valhalla | reverse complement strand
AGAGGGAGAGAGAGAGAGGGAGAGAGAGAGAGAGAGAGAGAGAGAGAGAGAGAGAGAGAGAGAGAGAGAGAATGAGTCAAGTAAGGAATGCTGTCTGTTTCTAACACAGTGAAAGAAAGGGACAGCACTCTTCGCACGACTCATTCCTCCTTCTCACTCTAAACAGGACCGTTGGCGGTTCGAAGACACTGTTTGTCTAGACTTTATATGCCTATGTCTTACGCTTGGGTATTCAAAAGACATTATTATAAAATATTGAAATCCACAAACAAGAAAACTAAAAATCCTGCAACAAATGTTATTTTCAAATGTTTTTAATTTATCATCACATAAAGGTTGATCTGAAGTATTTCCTTGTCTTCTCCATAGGAAAATAAAAATTGGGATATCCTGCTCTATACGTCTCATTATAAAGGCGAAAACTACTGTGAAGCCTGAAATCTTAATCCTATGACTTTCTCCTTGGAATTATCCTTTCTTTGAAGTACGATTTTCAGAACGATTTGACTTGAATGTTTTTAAATTTCAACATATACAAATCGTAGTTTTGAATTCAGCGGATAAATATGGCGTATATAAAGTGCTACAACCAATCACAGAAAGTAGTATAAAAGTAATCGTTTCTCATTGGTGCTCGAATGTGCTCAACTCGCAACACTACCACGTGCATATGACACCATGAATAAGAGGTTATGTTTGAAAGCCATTGAATATAAAGGTAAAGAGTACCAAGAGCGCTAATTTATTTATCAAAAAATAATGTCAAATAATAAAAAAAACTAAAAAGTAGGTTTCAACGAAAATATAAGGAAGATAACATTTTCTTTAGGTGAGTAATACAATTTTTATAGCATCTCTCCAACTTGTTTACTGTTAGTCGATATATAATAATGTGTATATATTTATATGGAAGTTCTTTGGAGTAAAATAAATTTTTTAAATCTCTGAATACTTCATAAATTGTATGTATTTTGCCAATATTTTATATATAACACTAACGTGAGGTATTATCATATAGTTCATGAGCATGTTATATTTTCAATAAAAATAACATTCTATAAGTGTGAATAGAACTGTGTGTTTCAAGCAAAAAACGTGGATAATATTTGTGCATAAATTTTTTCATTTATACTAGAACTATTCGTAACTGTTTCCATATCGAAGAATTGAGTAAGATTGTTCGAATTCTTAGAGTAGATGAAATTATCAACTAATTAGAAGTGCTATTGTGCGTGTTTCAACGTGTAAATGTGTAAATTCATTGAATACAATGCGATTAAAATTTCTGATTGAACCCATATTATTGAACGGTTTGAACTGTAGATATTGTTCCAAAAGCGAACAATCTTGAATTAAATTATTAAAAATTGGCCTATGAAAAATTCGAGAGCCTGAATGCAATCCAAAAATTTTGCAATTCTTGTTTTGAAATAATCTCTCAATTTTGATAGCCCTTATTATTATTGAAATTTTTTAATGTTACAAATTTAATATATTGTACATTCTAAAATATTTTAAAATGAGCAGAACGGTGGTTTTCTGGTGAATTATGAAACTTTCACTTTTTTATGCAAAAGAAGTCAGAGTAGAGTTTTCCTGAAATAATTTAAAATGAAATAGAGACTTTAATACAGAAAACTCCGGGAAATTCGCATATATTTCGGATTTTACGCATAAATAATGATAAAAAAGTACATACATTCCACAGACTTAAAGACTTCCAACTCAAACCTAAATACTTACATTTGCGTGAATTTAGAATTAGAGAATTGTTTTGCTTAATATTTTTAATAATTCGATGGAAAAGCTGTCTACTTTTGCTGATTGGATTGTTTCAATAAAACTAAAAAAATAGTATTTGAATTAAATTAATTAATTAAGAAGCAGCCGAATGCGGGATTATGAATGATAAATTACGGATGATATGAGTATACATTTAATTGTAAATAAATTCATATAGGTTTATTATATTGTTTTTAGTTATTTCTTGATCGGATCATATACTATATCATTTTGAAAAAAAACCGAAAAAATGAAGATCAGTAAGGTGAAAAAAAATAATCAAAAGCGCACAAAGCTTTCAAAGCAAGGCAAACTAAAGAGTCGACGGCATCGTGAAAAAAAGAAAAAAACAACTCAAAAAGCCCCACAAGCTCGTTTGAATGGTGCTCAAGAAGAGGAAGCAAGTGACGACAACCAGGACATGCTGGAAATGGTGGAGAAAGATGATCTCTCTTTTCTTAAAAATGCCATATCCAACAAGTCTTATGATCTTCTGAAAAAAATTCGTCTCACTCAAGTCCCTAAGTATGAATTGCACTTTCCTGACTTTATGATTTAATAATTTTTGTTCATGGAACTGCTGTTAATAGAATTACTAATTCTGGGAAATTCTTCGTTACAGGGAAGGTAAGAGGAGGAAACTCGTCGATGAGAATTTAGAATACAGATATGAGAAGACTGCTTTCAAAGGCGTGGAAGATGAAATCGGAAAGGAGTACAAATTGTTATTACCGATCAAAACAAAAGAGGGACTTGTCAAAACTAGAGCAATTGAAAAGGAAGAAACTGTTGGAGAGCAAGATGAAGAAATAGTCGATGAAGAAAAAGAAAATAGAGATAATGACACAGACGAAGAAGAAACTCATTGGGAGATAAACGAAGAGGTAAAACTATTTTTTTATAAATTTATATGGTAATTTCATATTTCATTTTCTCCCAAAGATTATCACTATATGTAAATTTTTTTTTCTAAGAACGCGTTGCAACTTGACGATAATGAACCTGTTTCTGCCGCAAAATTGTTGGCATGTCGAGAAGAGGTTTTGAAGTCTCGTCGTTACGCAATCGGCATTTTATCTAGTGGGATTTTGGAAGACCCAGAACTCAGAACAAAAAACTTCGCAATGTTGCTTGAATTCATGGAAGAAAAAAATCCTGAAGTATACATAACCGTTCGAAAATTGGCTACAGCATCTCTCCTAGAAATATTCAAGGATATTCTGCCTTCTTATCATATCGTGCAGATCAAACAAGATGGAGTAAAACGTGAGTGTTGGAAAACTTTCAATCTTTTCATGTACGATTGATTCTGTACATTACTTTCTACTAACGATTCTTCATTTCTTGCAGTGAAAAAGGACACATTACAGCTTCAAAACTTTGAAGCAGAATTGCTTAAATATTACAAAAAGTATTTGCAAAATCTCGAGAAGACTGCTAAGGTTCTATACAAAAAAGGAAATGCTATGCGGAAAGTAGGCGATAGGGAAATTCAATTGGCGATGTTGGCTGTGAATTGCATGTGCGATTTACTTGTTACCCATCCCTACTTCAATTTTGCTAACAACATTGCTAAATTCCTCATTCCCCTACTGGATAGTAAACTCCCACCTGTAAGGGAAGCTGTTTCGAAATGTTTTACGCAAATATTCAAAGAAGACAAACGAGGAGAATTGTCTTTATGCGTAAGTACCTATGTCAATTTAACTTGACCATATATTTCCTGTTTTTCCCTCGAATTTCAAGTATTAATAATTATTCCATTACTTAAGATTGTGCAACAATTGAATAAATATGTAAAACCTCGAGGACATTCCGTGCACCATGAGGTGATATCAGTCTTATTGGGATTGCGAATTAAAGACATCAACTTGGATAAAGAAAGAGAAGAGGAAATGAAGCAAAAAAAATTGATGTCGCATAAGCAGAGAATCCTCGCTTTGAGCAAACGGGAGCGAAAGAAGAGCAAAAAACTGGAGCAAGTCGAGCAGGAATTGTTGGAGACTAAAGCTGAGGAGAATAAGAAGGCAAAGGAGAAAGTGTTTACTGAAATCACGGGTGTCACGTTCACGATTTACTTCAGGATTTTGAAACAAACTCCCAGCAGCAAAATTCTGTCTGCATGCTTAGAAGGCTTAGCTAAGTAATTAGAATTATTCTCTCTGTAATAATATTTCATTAGGATTTGAAAGGTTTTTTAAATTCAAATCCTTTTCAGGTTTGCTCATTGCATAAACTTGGAATTCTACCAGGATATTGTGAACGTTTTGAGTACTTTACTGGAGGAAGGAAATTTAGGCTTAAGAGAAAGACTGAACTGCATTCTAACCGTGTTTGTGATATTGTCTGGACAGGGTTCGGCTTTGAATATAGATCCACAGAGGTAAAGTACAGTATTAAAAAAAAATTACAATCTTTAAAATTGCAGACAGGAATATATGGTATATGAGACCAAGTAAATTCACTCAACTTTAAAACTGATTGTTTTTCAGATTCTATTGTCATCTGTATAAAAACCTGCTAAACGTACATGCCGGAAAAAGTCATTCTGAAATAGACATAGTCTTGAAAGTCTTGGTTCAGTCATTAATAAGCAGGCACAAAAACATCACTCAGAATCGATTGATCGCTTTTGTAAAAAGAATCGCAACAATGGCTTTGGGGCTGCAGCATAATGGAGCGCTAGGAGTTCTTAGTGTAATTAAAACGATAATGCAGCTAGGAAAGGCGACACACATTTTACTAGACACCGATAGCGGCGTTGGTGATGGAATTTTTTTACCAGAACTGGAAGAACCCGAGTATTGTAATGCGCAGTGTACAGCACTGTGGGAAATTGCAGCATTGCAGGTATGCAATATACGTAAATAATAATAAGTCTGTATGCAGTTTATTCTACCAGTAAATATTCAATTATTCGAGAATGAAGAAACATTGATCGATTTCTTGCAGCGACATTATCACATCACCGTTCATCAATTCGCAAAAAACATAGCCTGGGAAGTTCCGTCTACCGGTGAAGGGAGCTTAGCTCCCGCAATTGCTAAACTGTAAGCATCTCTTCTTTGTGAAGAATAGTTCTAAGGGATATCCAGATTTCTTTGTCAGCATTTACATTCGTTTTAAATGTTCATGGTAGTAAATTAATATTATATCTTCACATTTTTCAGAAATCCTCAAGAAATATGTCAGGAATTTGATCCTGACGAAGTTGCTTTCAAGCCTGCAGTTGCTGTTCCGAAAAAAGTAACTTCCAAAGTTCTATCGAACCATGAGTTCGTTAATAAAGAATTTGAAATGCACATTAATGACTTGTACACAAGAGATCCTGCTACTGATATGAGTTTGGATTATTGTGCGTCCATTCGTAAAAGAAAGTGTGCTTCCACGGGTGAAAGCATTGGTGATTGTAAGTTTATTTGTAAAAGGAAATAAAGGAACAAGCAAAAGAACATATATGGCCGTAGATATGCGATTAAGATTTATCGCTTTGTGTGGGTACGAATAAAATAAATTTAGGAATGAAAAGAGTTTTTTCAAATGAGTTTATCGAAGATTATTGCACTCTTTCAATTTTAGATAGTTTCAGATTTAATACTTCTACTTTTTAGCACTTAATAAATTATAATGTAATTCATCATGTAAGTTGAAAGCTTCAAAAAATTAGCATTATTGATAAAAATAAGACCAAAAGCAGAATTGTTTCTTTATCATAGTTCTACAAAAATTTTCCGTTCAATTTTTTTATATCTACATTTTATAAAAATTTTGTGTATTTTGTCAGAGTTATAGCATTTTTGAAATTCAAAAATACAAACGAATAAAAGCCAATAAAAATATTTTCTTTTGGGAGCCCTACAAAATTTGAAGGACCCCGCACAAAAGGTTTGGAAAAGGCCATTCTGTGAAAGTTTGGTCAAGTTCAGTTTTTTATATTTTTGGTAATGCCTATCGAAAGTCGTAATAAGACAATGTCACCGAAAGTCTTTTTTCAAAAATGTCGTGCAGGGTCTTTTGAGAGCGGCCTTAAACTAAAATTGTAAATTTGAAGTGCTTGAAATGTAACAATGTAAAGTCTTCTAGAGTCACCTAAATTTAGTCACATTTTATTTCGAAAATTGACAGAAAAGAGCACAATTTGAAATTTCACACGTTCACAATTTGAGCACTTTTTATGTAAATCATGTAGATCATTAAAATGTAGAAAATTTACTGCCAAAAATTATATGCAGTCGAAAACAAAAACTTCTCAAAAGAGAAATTGAAGAGTTCCAATTTGAAAAAATAATATTCTTGAATCATCTCGAAAATTCGAATGATATGAAGTTTTCTTCAAAGTTCATACTAGGTTATTTCGAGTGAAACAAAAACCCATGTTATATGATAAAATTTGATAAATGAAAGTAGCTTTTGTCAAACTTTTTTGGTGTCGGCAACCTTAGGTCAAGTTTGTTAGCCAGCTACATATTTTGAATAAAAATTGAAAAGTTAGAGCATTTCGAAAATTTTTTATACCTTTTTTTGTAGATTCGAAAATCGCATGTACGGCTTCCTGTAGTACTTAACAAGTGAAACAATTTATCCTTATGATTTTCTTTAACGAAAAAGAAATTGTCAGAGTTAAGTATAGCATTTTTGAAGTTCAAAAATACAAACGAATAAAAGGCGAATAAAATGTTTTTTTTTTTGGGAGCCCTACAAAATTATCATCACAACTTTTTGAATTTTCTCGAAAAATCGAATACTTAAATTTTGGTCGCACAAAAAATAATGAAAAAAAGAAAAATTCCTATTTTGGTCAAACTATGCAAGGTACAGGTAAATATAATAAGACAAAAATTTTACAACTGAAAAAAATTTACAAATTTGGTACACATTACTTTTTAGTAGGACAAGTAGTTTTGGTAGTTTTGGTGGTGGTTCTCGACTAGGCGGGATCTCGAATGTCAAGCATCGACGGGCATTAATTAATAATTTATAGGCAATTAAATTACAAATAAAATGAGTTCTTGATTGACCAGATCGGATAATGGGAGGCCGAGATAATTAGTGAAAACTAGGAAATTGAAGGCTTGTTTAACGATTCAATATCTTTGTTAATTTTGAATTTCTATGACTAGGCTTTGGTAAAAAAGTAGCGTTTTTGATGCTCTATAAGTGTTAAAGAGAATGGACACTGTAAGATGATAACTTTTTGCGTAATTGCTTTTTCAATTATTTAATGCTGCTAATTGAAAAATGTCTGTATGGTGCACCGATGGTCCGATTTCAATTTTTAAAACGGATTTTGAAACTTTAACTAAAGCATAACAAAAAAGATATCTTGGTTTTCCAGTAAAATGTTGCTAACTGCGTTAAAAAATTTAACATGACTCCAAACTGCTGAGCGCTCGATAGTAGCCGAGGAGTGGGGGAAGAATGAAGGTAGAAGATGCTACTTTCGAGCGCTCAGTAATTTGAAGTCATGTTTGAAAGCTTTTTAATGCATTTAGCAACATTTTACAGGAAAGCCAAGATATATATATTTTGTTATACTTTAGTTAAAGTTTCAAAATCCCTTTTAAAAATTGAAATCGGACCATCGCATCGGTGCACCATACAGACATTTTTCAATTAGCAGCATTAAATAATTGAAAAAGCAATTACGCAAAAAGTTATCATCTTACAGTGTCCATTCTCTTTAACACTTATAGAGCATCAAAAACGCTACTTTTTTACCAAAGCCTAGTCATAGAAATTCAAAATTAACAAAGATATTGAATTGTTAAACAAGCCTTCAATTTCCTAGTTTTCACTAATTATCTCGGCCTCCCATTATCCGATCTGGTCGATCAAGTGCTCATTTTATTTGTAATTTAATTGCTTATAACTTATTAATTGATCACAGACTCAAGACATTCCTAAAAAAGGAGATGGCCATGAGCAGTTCATAAAGATTAATAGAAATTAGGAGAAGTGAAATTATAGCCTATAATGTAAATCTCAGGTTTGAGGTTTCTAAAAGGACAGTAAGATATAACGTCACACATCTAATTAATACATATAATTTTCAAAAAATACATATAAAGACGACACCTTCAAAACTCTTTCCTACTAAACACTATTGCATACAGAAAGCTTTTTTAAAGTACGTGAGGTCTTGTAATATAAAAGTCCGTACTATTTACTTAACATTGAAATTTTTTTTATATTATTAGTACTGTATAATACGGCCATTCATACTTTACCTTATATGTATCTTGCAAAGAGACAGGGACCTCAAGACCAAAAAATCGAAAGTAACTTTTTTGCATTCACGAATTCTTCAAAAAATGACCGATAGAATAAGCCACATCCGAAAATTTTACGATTAAAATTGAGGGAGCAGTAATCAAAAATGCTTCCCCGACTCTCTCGGTCGACCGAAGACACCATGAATTTTAAACTCGTTTTTCTCGAGATTTTACGATCGGTCCTTATGTCCCTTTTCTCGTTCCAAGTCACATCTATTTATCGCTAACTAAATATCAATTATTATTTACCATCCAATCAAAAGTATTGACCCCTAGAAATCTGGACAAGTAGAAACTGTCGCTCTTTAATATTGAGTTAGAAGAAGGCACTGCCATTTTCTGAATATTCCATTTTCTAAATTTCGGTTAAACTTATATCTTACATTTCTGATTGTACTTGACTGCAGCTATTATCCGAATTTGTAACTTGCATAAATTCTGCGGAACATGTCGCGACAATTCATCTTAACGTTCAGTTTTGCACAGAGTAAAAATACACCAGATAATTTTCTGTGCAGACTGTAAATTTCTTCTGGAGGTGGACAAAGTCTGTGCGATAGTATTTTTGGAACGAGCTTCTGTATCCTGCAAAAGAATTTCCGAAATTCAGTTTGGAATCCAGACAGACATTTATTACTTTTGACTTATTTGAGTTTCACTAATTTATGCTTGAAACACTTTATTTTTTATCACCTTCTAGTTACATCTTGGCCTCCAAAATCATAGTACTCGTTATCTCTGCTAAAAACTTGTCCAAGAATCATCACTGCTTCCACGTGAGTCTCCTCCATGACCTATTAGAAAAATATTGCTAATTGCATTAAAGATTTAATTATTTTTATAATACAAATACTCAACCTTCGATTCGTATCCTGTTAAGAATCCCATCTCGCGGGAAAGAGTCAAAACCTTGTCTCTGTCTCCTTCACTTGCTCCGTTGATCACTTCTATGTACTTATCCATAAATGGTTTTTCGTAACCTCTACATGCGCCAAAATCAAGCAAAACTAACTGCAATAAAATGATACAAATTATAGATTTTCATGCCCAATTAGGTTAATAGTATATTTCTTGACAAGGGTGGAAATTCGAGAGGCAAAGGCTCCAGGAGTATGAAGTTTGCTGCCCAAACAATTTTTCTTCATGTCGATAATAGAAATTCGACTCGAGATGCCTGTGAAGCGGGTCGAAAATTGAGTTTTCCACTAGAGGGAAGAAAGTGACAGATCAATGTAGACAGAAGAATGCCGCCATTGACATTAATTGTCATTTCATTTCCTAGAATAGAAAACTCGATTTTCGACCCACTCAAGAGACATGAAAGTCGAATTTTCGATTTAAGTATGATGGAAAATATTTTGTTCTTAAAAAATCTGAAAACCACGTACCTGTTTCGTGTCAGGGTTATAGAAGAAATTGGACCAGTTCGGATCTGTTTGCATGTATCGGAACACGAACAGTTCCTTCAAACATAATTCCATTATCATTCTGCATGTATGTTCCCGCGATTGCGAGTCCATTTCCACACATTTATCTACTGGAATACCTTCTACTAACTCACTAGTGAAAACTTGCTTCGTACTTAGCTCTTCTAAAAATCATAATTTTATTACTATTTTTCTTGTTCAACATTCTGGTCTCACAGATTTTTTCAGCTAGACAGAGGAGAATAAAATCAAAGGTTTTTCACCTATTACTGCTGGAGCATAATAATCTGGATAAGGTTCAATGAGCTTCTTGTAAGTTTTAGCACATTCCGCTTCCCTGACGTAGTCAACTTCCCAAGCAAGTTCACGTTTCGCTACTTCGACTACATTATCTATGAACATACCTTCAGGAAACATATTCCATATCTAAAAAATATGAGTATCAGTACATTGTAAAAAAAAAACATGGATGATATTTACAAGAACTTTTATTGTTTTTACGGAATTTATTGAACATGAAAAAAAGGATCAAATTTGAAAACAAACTCTTTATGGTCTCTAATTAAAAAAAACACACAAAAATAATAAAGAGGCAAGAAGAAGAAGGCGAAATTCAAATTCCTTTCCTCCTTTTTTTCCTTACATCTCTTCATTTTTTCAACACCACAATAAGAAATTTTTTTTAATATAATCAAGGATTTTTGAGTTTGTTTGTGAGCAGTTATTTGTTATCTTCGTTCTACGTCTGTAATCAATATAATCAATGACTATTAATTATCGTTTTCAAAGCAAATTTTTTTATTCCTTCGTTTGTTTAATATTAGAGGAATTCCGTAGTTATATTGGGATTTTTGGTGTTAGAAATGAATTCAAAATTTGACTGATTTTGAGATAAATTTCTTAAGTTGTAATCTTACCTTCATTACACCAACCAAGTTCTCAATATCACTCTCAATTCCTTGTGCAACGCCCGGGTATTGGATTTTAATAGCAACGGGCTGTCCATTTTGAAGAGTTGCGTGATGTACTTGACCTAAAATTAAAGTATCAAGTAATTCATTTTCTTACTAAAAACTTACTGCCAAACTTACAACATAAAATTACAAACCAATCGAGGCAGCAGCGAAAGGCTTCTCGTCAAAAGTACACAGTTTACTCCTCCAATCGTGGCCTAATTCACTCGCCAGTACTTTCTTAAATAAATATCATAATTTTCAATATTATATTCAATAATCTACAAGTGTACGCGGCTAAGTTCATGAATCTGTTCGCACCATAAAGCTGGTTCACATAAATGCTTTTGTATGTTATTTTAAAATGGTTAGATTTTTCATTTGATGTTTACAAGGAGAAAATGTTCTAAAATTGATCATTTTGAATTAAAAGCTTTGAAAATTAAATGATTTCATACTGAAATATTGAAGTTTAATATGATACTAAGATTCAAATTTTCAGAATAATTTAATTTCAAATAGAAAGTAATTTAAGTTTTATCATCACCAAATGAAAACGTTAAAAATTCAACATTTTTTGAAGAAAAGCTTAAGAAATCAGAATATTTAAAAATTGGTAAAATGTTTGAAATTTAACGATTTCTAATTCAAAGCTTGGAATAGGACAATTTCATATCAGGAGTTAATGGAATTTCATCATTTTCAGATAAGCATTCAAACTCTCTCACTTTGGCATTGAATAAGTTTGAACTAAAAAATGTCAAGATTGAACATTTTTAATTCGACTTTAGAAATATAAACTTTTCAAGTATTTCAAATTCAAAACGCTATGAATTCTAAAATCCAGATTCAATGTCTGAAGATTGTATATTTTTTTCCCTTTATAATGAATACTTAGGAATTGAAAGATAAATTAATTTTATCAATTAAAATGAAGTTAATTAAATTAGCACAATATTGTAAGATTTTAATATTATAAACTGAAAGCCTAGATAAATAATTTTGCTGATGTTAATTCATGTCCAAGGCCATGAGATGTGTAATTTTCTTGATGGTCAACAATGTTTCAATTTAAACGTCCAAAATGGCAGAGTTTCAAGTTCAAATTTATGAACATTCACTCAGACAGTTACTAAATTGTTATTAGTTGCTCTTCCATTTTCGAAGCTTCTTCCCAGATGAATTTGTGAAACGTTGAAAAATTGTTGCTCATATTATAAAACCAAGCAAAAACTCTTCGATCGAAATAAGTTATTTAATATTTGATAACGCTCTTGATGATTCATTCCAAACTCGATGTCCCTCAAAATATAAATTGTTTGTTGAAGTGATTAAAAACAATTCAAAATTGTAATTATAGTAATCTTGCTTCATACTTGCATATTATTAATTTTCAGCATTACTTTCAGAATGGTTATTGAAATCAAACTTGAGTCCTACCTCCACTTGCCACTTGGGCATAAAATCTGCACTTTGCCTCACACGTTCGAAAGCTTTTTGCAACTCAGGACTGATAATACTGTTGTCTTGAATACTGAGGATTTGTCCAATTTTCAAAGCAGCTCCTAATCAATAATAAAATACACACAAAGTCATTAATTAATCAAGAAATGTGAATCCCGAATTAGGAAGGACAAATTATGTATATTTTAATTTTACCTCTAACTTTACACAGTGTTGAAACGATTCTTTCAGCATTGGCTTTTGTAAGAAACATACTGTCAAGAGTTTGTCCCACACTTTGATCTTTCATTCCCAATGTTCTACGAGTATATTCCGCCAAAGTCCCAAAACCAAGACCGACTCCAAGGGTTCCAAAACTTACCATCCTTTGTAATCTCGAGGATGGAACTTTCCGTTCTCTGGCATTTGAAGAAAGCTTTAAAATCAGTTATTAATAAATAATAAATTTTAAACTCTTGACGGAAGTAAGAAAAGGAAAAAGTAATTACTGTTTGTCTCGGTTTGATAGAAGGTTTAATAATTGGATTTGTGGGATTTGCAGAATTTTCTTGGGCATTCATATTAGGATTCTTCTGCGTTTCTTTTTCATCCTCAACTTTTTGACCATCGATTGAAGGTGCTTTTTGTTGAATTTTTTTCTCATGTTCAAGTTCTAATTTTCTCAAGATTTTCTTGTCTTTATCTGACAATTCTATTTTTGGAATTTCCTTATCGAGTTTAGCTATCTTTTCTATCTTCTCCTTTACACTAGAATATTTTTTTGGTTTAAACACAACATCGAGTTTCTGTTCAACTGTAGCCGAACCCTCAACGGTTTCCAAATTTGTTTTATTCTTTGTATTACTTCTGATCGGCACTTCTTTTGGGTCCTTAGCCGGGTCAAAAACTTTCAATGTTTTTCCTGTAATGTTCGTTTCGTAGTTGAAGGAAGCGCCCAAAACATCACTCGTTTTGACTTTTGCATATTGACTGAAACCTTTTTCAACCACTAGGATTCTATCGAGGAGGTCTTTCGTTTCTCTCGCTAGTGACTCCTTGCAAAAATATAAGTTTCATGAAAAGAAGGAGTACGAAAAATAATATGAAGTTTTAAAAGTATATATTAGACATTCTAATTTTTTGGATGATTCTGGGTCCATTCCAGAATAGATCGTCTTGATATCGTTGCGATGTGATTTAAAAAATTTTGGATATTGGAAAATGATGTTCCTGCATATTTTCTGAATCGAATTTCACTGTTTATAAGCGTTGATATTTTTCTCAATTCGTGAGGATTAATTTTCAAATAATGTTATGCACTGAAAAAATAGCATATGCGCTGCATTACAAATTTATTTTATTCTAATTGAAAACATACAATAATTTGAAGTGGTGGTGTTCTAAGTTTTACTATACAAACATATTCTGCTGGTTTTATAATTTTCCCTTCTGCATCTTAGGTGATATCCAAATACGAAAAAGGAGGATTTAACCGAAGCGATGATTTTCACTAGCCAATATTATACATAAAGGTGAGGAATCCTGTTAAGTGTTCACTAAAATTATCAATATCAGGGACATATTTTTCATCAAAACTTGAATCCCCTCATTTGAACATAATAATGAAGGAAAAATATGAAATTGAAAACCTCAAAAATTGACATATCGAAGCAGTATTTTGTGATTGCTTTAATACCAAAGTTATTACTTAGATGGAATAATATTGTTATCACATGAATCTTTAATTTCCAAATGATAATTTGATTTTAGTCTCATTCAAATGATTATAAGTTTTCAACAAAAATAACCAAATTTTGTAATGCAGCGCACACGCCATTTTTTTTTACTCACGAAATCTAGGCGATCTATTCTGGAATGACCTAATTGAAGCGTTGGTTGTGAAAACGTTGCATGTGTTCCCTTATTTTTTGATCTGACTTTCTTTTTAATATTTTCAAAAAATAAGGGAACACAGGCAACGTTTTTACATCCGACGCTTCAATTATAAAGTGCAATCCAATGGTTTTGGTATTTCAAGATATTAGTATCCTCTTCTTCATGAGATTAGTTATTGTTTACTTTTAATGAAAACTAGAAACTTACGGGAACCTTACTTGGATCTATGCTACTTAATTTCTGTTTCACATTTTTTAGATTTTCTCCGGCTGCTGATATCAAACTGGAGTTTTTCAGAGAATGTTTCATACAATGCTCTTGCTGTTTTACAATCGCATTTATCACCAACCTTGCACCACGAAGTGTAGCTATTATATCGGAACAACGACCCGCCATAGCTAGAATAATTATGAAAGAATTAAATTACTCCAGAAAATAGTTTTCAAAGCAGATTGGATTCTTCGTAAAGTATTTTAAATATACATTCTTGTAAACTATTGAAGAAAATTCCGTAAAACTGCTGAAATTGAATACTGAGAAAATTGAATAACGAGCTAATTCTATTTCTTACAATATCTTCTGATATCAACTTTTTGAAATACGATTGCAATCGAGAAAAGTGGCTGACAATTAGAAGCATCAAAACCAGGGACACGATCAAAACAAACACACTCTGAATGTAACACGTTTATTCTTGAGGGCAATAAAGTAATAAAACATTACTCACCTGTAATTCTCCTATTTTTCGCAGCTCAGAAGATTACCAGAATGTCAAAATTTTATAATAATCAAACCAAGCATTGTTTAATCGCTTTGGAAACTTGGAAATACAACTTAAGTCCTTGAGATTATGTAAGTGAGGTTATGTATCGTGATCGCTATCGTGAATTCTGAGATGTATCACGAGTTTTATTACGTACATATATCATAAAAATAGAATGAAGATGTGCTGTTAGTGGGTTCATTCATAATATTTTAATAACAAACAATCAAAAATTGATGTTATTGCAGTAGGTTATGATTCGAGCTTTCAGTTTTGATGGTTTTGATTTAAAATGACGCAATGCCGAGGAATTGTATGGCAAGAAAGATATTAGGTGATGAAAGTGATATACATTTTATCTAATCACTTCAATGGTAAAAAACTGAGAACTATAACTTTATTTATCAATTCACTCCATCATCCAGTTCCTTCACGTGCTAAACAACAAGATATTTTTTTGAAATTTTTTATCTACTGTAGCAGACGACAAACTGAACTGGCGGTCCATGCGGCAAACGTCATCTTTAGCACGTTTTGTGATAAAATAATTATATATTCCTTTGATTCTGAAGAATGTGACTCCTGTAAAATTAATTATGCTGATATTTATACTTTACTAAAACTGTATAATCGGAATTGAAGTAAACAGTGTTAAATGTATATAATTAGAGTCTAAAATGCGTTTGTATAAAGTTGCGATCGTTTTTGTTGTTGCGTTTTGTTAGTTGATAAATTTTTTCAGATCATTTTGAAATTATTTAAAACCTCATATATTAAAATGAGTAATATTCTCAAAGTTTACAAAAAATTGTTGGCGAGATTTCCACTCGGTATGCAAGCTGTACAAGCGGGTAATTTTCATTTTTTATCTTCTTATTATTTTTATGAATTAAAAATTTGGTTTCTTCTTTCTATAATAATATTGTATCTCATGATGAAGATGATCAAAAATAATCTGTACTATATGTAATACATAAATTTCAATGAGAATGTTGATATACTATAGGCGCATTAATGGCAGTAGGGGATCAAATAGCACAGCATTTAGTTGAGAAAAGAAGTTTAAATAATCTGGATTTCAGAAGAACAGCAGAATTTGCTGGAATAGGCTTCTTTCTTGTTGTAAGTATTAGTTTTCTCTAAATAAAAAACAATGTTTATGTGCTTACTAACAACATACATGTTAGTATTTTCCTGTTACTTCATTGGAAACTAGCAACATTATACGCGCGCTACTAACATTGTACTGTCAATTAATTTGACAAAAATATAAAGCAAGACTACTGTGATTCCAATTTTTAATTGTACATTCTACTCACTTCAGAAAAACAAAATACTTCTTTGGAATAAAAATTATTTCTGTCAGAATACTTGCAATTTAAAATCGTTTTTTCTTATATACTACAATTTGAAATCATCCAATTATATTTTGGCGATTTTTATGTGAGTGAAAATAATTAAATTACAATTTTGGGCTTTCAAATTTGCTTGTCGTCATAAACTTCAAACATGTTGAATCGAAAATTGTTCAATTTCATACACTTTTTAAATTTTAAGTAATTGAAATTCGTTTATTTTGAAAATAGTCCTTCCGAAATTCGAATCTAAAAATATTTGATTTACAACGCTCTCGAATATGAATGATATATTTTCCATTCCTGTTATTAATTATTTAATATAATAATAATAATTTAATCTGAATCTATCTAATTCTGAACATTTTGAAATTATAGTCAGTTCAAACTGTTAAATTCGAAAGCTTTCCAATTCCAAGTTATTGAAATTCAATTCCTTCTAATTAAAAACTGTACTATTTTCTATTTTTCTTATTTTCCATCTTATATGAATGTTCTTAATATTGAATCGTTCAAGCCGAAGCACCCTCAATTTTCGAATTATATTCATTGTGGAAACATTTCATCTCATAATAATAAATAATTGTCGCTTCAATGTCAATTGGAATTGAAAAATCAAGATTATTATCAGCAATTTCAAATAGAATATTTCTTTCCTCAGGAGTGATTTATTCAATTATTTTGAGTTTTTAATCTGGAATTATTTCAAACTTCAGCTCGAAACTAATTATTCAACTAAGCATTAATTTTAATGATATTTCTAACTGCAAAAGAAATTATTTTTGAACGATGAAATTTCAAAACAAATTCATTGGACCGAACATTTCCATTGTTTCGATATAAGCTTTCAATTAAAAAATATTAAATGTTATTTGTTCAAATATTAGTTTCGCATTATTCAATGTTAAAAGTATCAAGCTGATGATTCGAATGAAGAAAGTAATTGAATTGAGCATTAATTCCATTGGTATTTTTAACTATAAAATATAATTATTTCCACACGATGAAATTGTAAAAGATTCGAAAATCAAACCAAATAACTTTCAATGTTTCGACACATGCTTCTAATTGAAAAAGTTGAAAATAATAGATTCCAGTTTTAATAATTTAATGTTGATGGTGTAAAGCTGAAAACTGAACAAGGAGTAAGTTCAAAAAATATTGCATTCGCAGTTTCTGAAGATTTGAATGAAGAAAGTCATACAACTTCTGTCATGTTAAAATACATTCTGACTTTTTTATGTAATGAACTTAGAAGGTTAAAGACTCCACTTCCGCTTGAGAGGAAAAATTGGAATACACTTATCATTTCTTAACTCTAAATAATAAATCGAACCATTTTAAAATAACAGGAATAAAAAAAAAACATGTCTATGAACCAACTTTATGGTGCGAAACTGCGAATGGAATACATTAGTTGGAAACGAGGATGAAAATGCAAACTAGAGATCATCAAGGGAGAGTTGAGACAAACTCACTCCGACTTTGATTGGTCTTACAGAACCTGAATCGAGAGTTTCAAAATGCGCATAATTATTCATATCAATTTTTTTATTTCCATCATAGATTTGCCAGAAAATCAAAAGAAAACTGATCGTGTGAGAAAATGAGAAGGATTTATGCATTTAGTGTCATTATTATAAAAAAATCACAAAGTTCCATATAAATTAACCTTCACAAAATATATCAACTAACAAGCGAAGGTTACTGTCACTGATGTCTGCTGTCACATTATGGGAACAAAATACATAGTCCGTCAGCCCGCTGCCGAAAAGTGTAATGATATGATAACGTATGCCCATGAGGCAGTCAGTATTTGCGGACA
>WSXT02211462.1:0-13058 GCA_011762715.2 Neuroterus valhalla | reverse complement strand
TACTCTGTCCCACAAAATAGAGGCGCATCACATTCCTGTTTACATGGTAAGTCCATTTCAATCGCCTCCTTGGTCGCTGAATCTCTACTACAGCCTCTGGTTGAAAAGAGCCATCTGCTTCTGGGAGATGCAGTGATACTGGAGCATCAAGAGGTTGTGCAAGAACATCGATAACCAGATGGTGTTCTATTGCCTCATTTGAAAGATTATTGCCGATTGAAAGATTTTTTCGGATGTCTTTGACCCCAGTGATAAGATCTTTTACTAAAACTCTTTGCATATGGGGATACTTCTCAGCAAACTCTATCCTCAAATTGTAGCCCTTTTCGCGCTTGGTGCCAAATTTGGCGCTTTGATATGAGAGAAGCATAAATTTTAATCCATTATTTCAGTTGTCCATATGATGCTTACCCACAGTATTCCTGATGAGGTGGTTAGCTGCAAATCGCTTGAGGTAGCCGAAGCATCACCAATACACACAACCGATGTTCCACTGTTTCCCGCGTTCCAAAGATGTCCTTTCTGATCATCAAAGTCCATCAAAGTCATCAGAAGAAACCTCAAGCCCTGCCGCGTCGAAAACGCAAGAATACCATCGTCATCGCTATTGTTATTATTGTTAATATATTATACTATAATACTATATATTTACAAATAGTAGGATGCATAGAGAGATTAATCCCTCTCTGAAAGATGAGATCTACTATGACTACTGGGAAAGATCGTGTGACAACCAACAGAGTCACTTTTCAGGAAGGCGTCTTTCAGGGTAATGTGATGAGCCCTGTCCTCTTTTACATCACACGATTGTCACTATCTGTCGCACTTCGCGATCCTTATGGGTACCTCTGTGGCAGAACTAGTGTTCGTAGGTATAAGGTTACTTATATATTTTATGTGGGTGACTTGCAGGTCTATGCTTCTGGGAAAGAACATTTCCGAAGATGCTCTCAGTGTCGTCGAGAGATATTCACGGGAAATCAGTATGGACTCTGGATTGGACTAGTGTGCCAAGATTCATCTGAAACGTGGACGAATAGGAGGTATAGAGAAGGATCCTGAGCTTGTGGACGGAAGTGCTATCAGACGTTTTAGCGCTGGAGAGACCTACAGACACCTGTACGTGCCTGACAGCCACATTCAGGATACAACATCAGTGGAGAAGGTTCTCCGAAGCAGATATAAACACATTTTTCGATGGATTTGGTCGTTCAACCTATCGTCGTTGAAAAAGATATCTACGACTAACATCCCTGCCGTTCTGGTTTGACTCTATTCATTTGAGGTGGTTCCATGGACGAAAAACGAAAGCAAGGTCCTTGATATCACTACGCGCAAGATAATGCATATATAAAAAAGCTTGCATATCAACTCGTCTATCCCGGCTTATATATCACACGCCTTAAGGACAGATGCCGATTGCTCAATCTTCAATGCCTCCACAACCGAATTATTCTCAGCACTGCTTTTATCATCGTGAGTGGTAGAGATCATCTCCTGGCTATGGTCAGGAATCACGAAATGGTTGTGCAAGAAGCGTTCCTCAGCAAAGCTTTTCCAATTGAAAAATTTACAAAATTGTATAAGATCAATCCTTGTCAAATGGGTCCACGTTTGTTTTCCTCAAATCATCTTCACTCAATTCAGGAACGGAGAGTTTTATTTTTACGCGTCGGGATGGTGTGATCTCCATCTTGGCATATCATGACAGAATATTGCGTCAAGAGGTTTCAGCGATGGGTGTAGGGCGTGTCTTGAACTCACTGAACACCAACGACATATGCTATTAAGTAAACCTTTTCACACAGGAACGAAGTATATGTTAAGACACAATGCTGCCTTGAGAGTGCTCTACTCTCTTCTCGCTCTGAAGGTGTTGGCCAGGTTCCTGCCTTTCTGGACGCCCCAAGGGAGATAGAGTCTTTTTTTATGGACCAGGAGTGCTAAATCTACTAGAACTTCGATTTCTCGACAATCCTCCCTATCCAACACACAAGACCTGACATCATGCTTCTTGACCAACGTGACCGAACTATGTTCGTGATCGGATTTTCGGTCCCAGCCCTAGCCTACTACAATATCCATGGAGGACATAAAATTTCTACTCACTTCCCCTCGATGAATATGAACTAAAAAGGCAAAAATTCCTCTTCATGAGACCAATATTTATTTATTTATTCAATATTTATTCGTTTCTAGTTCTTCTTATCCTCCCGACCCGAAATCCATCAGAGTTGTTGATTCCTTCAACTGGAATTTTGATCTTTTCCTTGAGTCCGAGATTTTTAAAGTAACATCAGCAAACTCTTGCCTAAGGTTCCTTTTCAGAGCTGGATCCATGAATCATCTTCAGTTGAATCTGTTTCGCTTGTTAATATGAACCTGAGTTTGGGCTCCTCATCATTTTTTTTAGAGGGCTCGTATTTCAGAAACAGATACATTTATACAGATACAACTTTCCGAAGACTTTCTCCGAGGGAAAGCTTCCTCCTCTGCACAGCTCGAAAGGCATTGTGCACTTCAATGAGGACAGCAGTAGATCTACAGACTTTTCCTAAACAGCCTGCGGATTTTTTGAAACCTTTAATCCTCCTTTAGTGAATTCTTTAGGATCCAGGTCACTCCGTGTTCTTAAACTCAGCACTCTCAGTAGCATACTCAGCCGTTAGGCTTTTTTCATTGTTGTTTGATACAAACACAGCATAGTTGGTCATTCACCTACATTTTTTCTGCGGAGATGAATTCTCAATGTTCAAAGATCCAACATATAGTGTAACCCACAATTCTGAGGTTATTGGAAATCTGGCTCACGTCACTTTTATCAAAACTCAAAACTCATAAATTTCGACAAGTTGTTGGGCGTCAGGCGCGCATGTGCCAGCGAAACACTCAAAATTCAAGCAAAAAAATACTTTATAGGGAACCCGGGTAGAGGGAATGGGCCATCCAATTCCGGGGATCAAAACGAGGTCATGGAGGGGAATCCTCCTCGTGGATAAAATATTAATTTTTCCAAATTGTACACCTGGGTTTACTTTATTTATTATTCCAAGACATTAGTATGGGCGATATCTATATTGTGAGGGGGGGGGGGGGGGGGGGGGGGGGGACTTTCAGTGAAAGCACATGGCTGAGGCCATGTTTCCAGAGTTGCAGTTTAGCAATTAATTAAACAAAATGAAAAATGGTGGGATCGAAGCAGTTATTATCAACGTTATTTAACCTACGTGGGCTCAAACGCACTGCTAACACTCCTCTGCAGACATTTATTAAAAGACAATTTATCAGCAATTTACATGATTCTACAGGATTTTGGAAGCTACAATTTAAATAATACATTCGAGCCATATGGCACACGGAGGCAGCCGAGAGCCAGACACACAATCAGGGAAACAAATTCAGTCGTGCAAAAAAATGTAAGGGACGACAAAAAGCTAAATTTAGGGCTCATGGGGCCAAAGGAGCCCTGATTCCTCCTAATGGTAATTCACAAATCAGCAAAAGTTAAAAGGCTCTTGGAAACCCGCGAGGGTCAACGTGTCCAGGCGGCAAAATCCATTCTAGAAGTCAATACCAAATAAAAGGAAGAAAACCTAATCACGGGGAATGCTGCTGGACTTCCACTTGAAAAAATAAACTGACCTTACCTCCGCAAAAAAAAAACTGATTCTACACAACGACTCTACTGACAAGAGTTGAAATATCGCGAGAAAAATCCAAACGTTCGGTACCGGCACGAGGCTCCGGGACGAAAGAGAACGTGGCAGGTACAAATTAAAGCGCGTCATTCCGACTCCTTTGGGCGGGCCCCCAGTGGTTCAAGCTGGTTGGGTGATTTCCAGTGCGCTGCCGTTGGATTGGTGGGTCCGCTCGGCTGGCCTTCTCTGCTGTCGCCACGTCGCTGTTGTGCAGGAGCGGCTTCGTACATGGGGCCTGTAATTGAATTAGGAAAACTGGAGAGAAAGAAATCCGCAGCATTACCGGTATGAGGAGACTCTCGTCCTCTGTGGATCGAGCACACTTGCATTGGCAACAAACCGCAACAAATCTAAGGTGACCAGACCTGACTCTCAACCCATTACGGTAGTCTTGAAGTCGATCTGGAATATCGAATCCCAGGAGAATAGGTCTTTCCCAAAGCTCAAAGAAGTGTCGACTCCGTCCCTGGCTTCAGAGGCATCCAATGAATTCACGCCAGGTTCTGGGATAGTTGGAGACAGCAAACGGACAGGCGGAAACCAAATTCAGCTTAGATCTCGTTTCTTAGGTTACAGAAGACAGCGAAGTAGATCCTAGTTCTCTAGTGGCCTCAAGTGTTTCAAGGTTCCTCAATGTCTCTCGTTGAGTAGCGTCGAAGCAAGGCCGTAAACGAAAGAAAAATACCAAACAAATCGTATGAGCCCTCAAATCCTTTAAATTGCCCTAGCGAATGCCCTTCGAGTGTCGTGCCATGTGTCAGAACGTAATTCTTAACGGGAGTTAGTTAAGTAAAATAGGAGAAATGACTGGGCAAAAATTTGCCACGGTACAATAGAATCTTTGAAAGTTCACTCTTGTCTCTCTTCAATGAAGGAAGTTTTTCTTCCCTATTTAGACTTCATGTTGCGTGTAAATGCACCATCAAGCATCCTCACCTTATTCTTTTTTTAGTTATTAGATCTGGAACTCACATTGCTTCAAACATTGAGGAAGAATTTTCATCCTCAGGAATCGATACTAAATTCTTCCCTGATAATAACAATTTAAGATATCATAAATTCAGAATTTACTCTGTTATTATTGAAAAGCAAACTGGCTTCCGCTCGCAAGTCTTTTCGGAACAAGGCGTAAACGTAACTTGAAGGGGTAATTTGGAAAGTATGGCAAGGGATCATATGCTGAATGATTGCTCTCAACTGATATATGGTACACTGTTGTGTAGACATTGCCCAGTAGACATTGCTCACAAATAAAACGCCTTCAGGGCTACGGGCAGACGAAACATATCTGCATAATCCGATTGACCTTAATTTTCCAAATCTGTTGATTTTAACATAAGAAGAATCAGATAATATAAGAATCGCTTTTAACAGTCACAATTTGTAACTTATATTAAGCACAGTTTCGAGCATGGAATGAGAATGACGACCCTGAAGTTTGCTATATGCTAAATATACTATATATGTTTTTGATACATCTGGCATTTTCAAGAATTAAAAAACTTTAATTTATGCATTATGTTATGTTAATTTATTAGAGGAGAAAAATGTTTCTTCAGTGGAAGGAACTTGTTCTTCCTTTTTTCTGTGGCCTACAATAGATCATAAATTTGATTCATTCCCTGAAGCAATAAATCGTGTAAATATGAACCTATGGAATCTTGATATCGTACAATAAATGAAGTTCAGGAATTGTGTAATAGTTAGTCTATATAGTGGTAATGATATCGCAAAACTTATCAGTTCCCGTTCACGAAATTGGTCATATCGCCCCGGAAAAATGGAGATCGGCGTTGGTATTTTACTTTTTACATTCATGGCCTGGTTTAACATTAGTTGTAAGTATAGTAAAATATTACATACATATTCAGTTTTAAGGAGTACAGCGTGTACTAAAAACGCGTCAAATTCATACATGTTACCAATTTTTCTAAGTTTATTCTCTTCCTTTACTCTCCACTATCACTTCCTGCTAGGCATTTTTGTGATTAATATTAATAACATCTTGTAGTCCTTCTTGGTCAAGAATGGATCTATTGTTTAGAGCTACATGAAGATATTCAAACTTTCTCAACTTTGATATGCTGAAGACTTGTGATGAAGTTGAACAGTGTTTAATCGCTTATAAGTCATGATAATAAAGTAATCTAAAAGAGTTCTGAATAGTTCTAATTTCTTCTATGTGATGCAATTACTTGGTAATAAGTTATGTTTGTAGAGGTGATTTAGCCTATTTATGTTGTCGTTTTACAATCAAATCTGCTTCTTATAATAGAGGTTATGATTGAACACAATGGCATCTTCATATTTAACTTGCCGATTTTTCACGATTTTTGTCTTCATAACGTTATTTCCTTATTGTGTGGTTGTCAAATATTGTTTCTTCGTCTCTTCTGTGAATTCCTGTGACGTTTCCCTCTTCTAATTGTCTGTAGTAAATTGTTTTATGCATCTTTGGTACTGCACATAGCTGTTTTTTGTACTGAATATATTCTTTAATACATCCACTGCAGTCTATTTTCATATTTCGTTTGTAACGCAGTGGTTTTCCACCTCTCATGCAATGTATCCCTGCGGACTCTTCAGTCAGCCAGGGTCAAGATTTAGGGATGAATTAAGAACTCGGAATTTATTATTAAAATATGAGAACAATGGATTTATTCTCCTGTGAGATACAAATCCTAATTAGAACTACTGTGAGTGTGACGGTGTGGAGTTTATAGTGTGAGTGTGGAAAATGTGTGTGTGGGTGTGGATCTAAGGAATAATACTAAGCGTGAATGTGGTGTAGACGCAATAACATTTGAGTGTGTGATTGCGGAGAGTGTGACTCTGAGTATGTAGGAGAATAGTTGTAGGCGAGAGTGAATCTGAATACAGGTGTGAGTCAGAGATGAATACGGTGCGAGTGAACGGACAGTATTTAGACGTGCGGATATCGAAGCCTTGTGCGGTCCCTGTGCGCGAAGCATGGTAAGGATAAGCAGTTATCAGATCGACGCGGAGATCGTCGACGAGACGAGGGAACTACCTCATCGGCTATAGAGGGAATCTCTAGGTTTAGTTCTAGCGGAGCGGTTTTTGGAGTGGCTACGAGGAGTCCAGGTCGATCCAAGATTGGTTAAGGTGTGAAGCCAACAAATCCTTTTGCCGTATACACGGCCATAGGTGCGCATTTTAATCTTGGATCAGGTGGATCTCGCTTTGTCTCCGCAGAGGGTCTTTCGCGGCTACGAGGAGTCCAGGTCGATCCTGGATTGGCTAGGTTGTGGAGCCAACAAATCCTTTTGCCCGATACACGGCCCTTGGTTACGTCATTTGGCCGTGGATCAGGTGGATCTTGCTTTGTCCCCGCAGAGGAGAGGTAACGTTCTACGGTCGCCTTGGTGAAGGTGCGCCATTCACCAGGGAGAGCAGTAAGTATCGGTGAGCTCTGCACCTCGACCGGAGTCGGTTTGCAGCTCTCAGTCAACTGTCCTCCGAGCGGTACTGTGAGTGCTTTAATACACTGGCAGCTGGTCGGTTGGGGAGGGCGCGCACGCGTTAAGAGGTATCTTGCCTCGTAATCTCACTAGCGTATGCCGTGATGTTTATGTGACGAGTACGGTATGGTACGATTGATTGATGATTTGATGCGAGGACGGGTTTCGAAAGAAGAACTGAGAAAAAACTACGGCCTATGTTTGCAGGGGAAAAACAGAGCAAAAAGATTGAACGGTTGAAGCTTAACGCGTTCTTGCATTTTGGCAGCTTTTGGGCCAACAATTTTCTTTCGGAACTTTCACACACAAAAAATACGGCACAAATGAGAATACATTAGTCGGAGTGTGCACATACACTTATCCGGAGGACACAATATCCGGTGAATACACTTTTCAGCGAAAACTTTTCGGTGATCATCTTTCCCCTCGGATCTAGCTTGGTGATCGGTACTGGTCCTCCAGTGCTAAGGACTTCCCTCGTTCGGTAGCGGTATGGCGGGGAGACCTTCACGCCGTTGATACGGACGTCTAGGCATGAGAGAGAGAGAGGAGATCATGCCTCTAAGGATTTTTGTGTCGAAGAAGGCGGAAGCCTTCTGTAGCTCCTTCAACCTCTCGAAGAAACTGTAGACGTTCTTGCCGTCGAAATGGCAGTTCAATTTCCGCATCTGATCTAGAGTGCGAGTGGACGAAGTGGCATCTTCGTAGAGATTACATGGAACAGAATGATGAAGTGGCGAACCGGCCATGTCCGCAGGTCGGGTCAGAAGCGACTGCTGCGCCAAAGATGGTTGTTGAGCCAGAGACGGTTGTTGAGCCAGAGGCGATTGTTGAAGCAAAGGCAGTTGTTGCGGTAAAGATGTGAACAGTTGTCGCGCCTCTTGGAGTATGGGGTCGAGCTCAATGAGATCTTTCGTGCGGTCCAGATCCTCTTCGTAATCCGGATCATCATCCGAAGCGTCCGGGAACAGTATTGGATTGGCCCTAACAAGACTCACCAACCTTGGTTGAAGTGCAGCGAATGAATGCGCAGTATCTCCACTACCCTCTCTTTATGCAGAGGGGAAATCCAAGACACTCCTGGCATGATGGCGGCTTCCGTTGAGTCATTGAAGAGGCGGTGATAGATGAAGAGGCGTCGTCGTAGTAAGGCTTCGGTGGAGAGAAAATCTTGTGGCCCCGGAGAACGGTGGAAAGCAAAAGGTTTCTTTAGCAGTAAGTGGTAAATTCTATGTTCACAACGAGCGATACTTTTCTTTTGTCAGCGGTGTGGTAAGCCCGGCGGAGTCAGAGGTTTGTTTGCGATTCGAGCTTCATGAAAAGACTGCCCTGTTGCGGACGGTGACTCTCAATTTATACTCTGTTCAAAGAGGCTTGAAGATGGTTTTCGGAAGAGTGGGGGAAAAAAGTTACGGTGCGGGGAAGGATATGCGCCCCCTCTCTCACACAAGAAAAAAAAGCAGTCCCTGTTCGGGCGCCATGTAACGGAGTGGTTTTCGACTTCTCATTTAATTAATCCCTGCAGACGCTTCAGTCAGCCAGGGTCAAGATTTAGGGATGAATTAGGAACTCGGCATTTATTTTTGAAATATAAGAACAATGGATTTATTCTCCCATAAGATACAAATCTAAATTAAAACTATTGTGAGTGTGACGGTGTGGTGTTTATAGTGTGAGTGTGTAAGATATGTGTGTGTGGGTGTGACTCTAAGAAATAATACTAAGCGTAGATGTAGTGTAGACGCGGTAACAATTGAGTGTATGGATGCCAAGTGTGTGACTTTAAGTATGTAGGAGAATAGTTGTAGGCGAGAGTGAATCTGAATATGGGTGTGAGTGAGAGAGAGAATACGGCGCGAGTGAGCGGACAGCATTTAGTCGTGCGGATATTGAAGCCTAGTGCGGTCCCTGTAGGCGAAGCATGGTAAGGATAAGCAGTTAGTCCACGAGGCAAGGCGGACGTCACCTCCTGAGCCCGTCCTCTTCTCTTAACGGTAAGCAGTACGGTGCGGAGAGAGAAAGAGGGGTGAAGGAGGTTTGTTCAAATAAATCTTCTGCGAGGAATCTATCTTATTGGCCCATGGAGAGAATCTCTAGCTTTGGTTTCAGCGGAGCAGTTTCTCTGAGCGGCTACGAGGAGTCCAGGTCGATCCGGGGTTGGTCGGGGTGTGAAGCCGAAAAATCCTTTTGCCCGATACACGGCCATAAGTGCTCCATTTGGTCGTGGATCGGGTGGATCTCGCTGTGTCCCCGTCGAGAAGAGGTTAGGTTTCCCGGTCGCCCTGCTGTAGGTGTGCCATTCACCAGGGAGAGCAGTGAGTATCGCTGAGCTCTGCACCTTGAACGAAGTCGGTTTGCAGCTCTCAGCGAACTGTCCTCCGGGCGGTACCGCGAGCGCTTTCATACACTGGCAGCCGGTCGGTTAGGGAGTGCGCGCACGCGCGAAAGAGTTCTCTGCCCTCGTGATGTCACTAGCGTATAACGTCATGTTTATGTGACGATTTATATATCGTTACACGTTACATTGACATGTTAATCTTCTTCATTCTCAATCCTAATTTCAGTTCAAGTGAGATTATTTACCATTAGGTACATCACTTTTGCTCTTCCTTTGTCAAGAAGTGTGAATCTATCTGTTAATCTGTTTTGTATCATTTATCAGCCGATCGATCGAACGGTGTTTTGACCATTGTTTTGATAACTCTTCTTGATTCTTTGTGTCTCAAACGATTTTTATTCTGAACTACCCCCTTAACTTGTTATAAAGCATCTAAGACTAGATTGGAAGAGGCATGCCTGATAGTCTGCATGCAGCAGGAGAAGACGAGTTGATAAGCAAGCTGTTCCTTATATGCATTGTCATGCGCGCAGGGATGTTGAGGGACTTGAGCTCGTTCCTGGCCTACAGAACTTTTCCAAGTAAATTGAGTTGAACTAGGTTGGACGAAGACTCCGCCGGAGAAGATGTTCATATCTGCTTCGAAGAACCTTCTTTACTGGTGTTATATCCTGAACGCAGCTCTCAGGCACGCCCAGGTATCTGCAGGTCTCTCAATCGTCAAGGTCTCTGAAAGCACTTCTGTCTATAAGTTCAGAGTCAACATCTGCAGCTCGTCCACGCTTTAGATACATCTAAGCACACTTGTCTAATCCAAAGTTGATACCAATTTCTCGTGTATATACATTGATCAGAATCTTAACGCTCTTGGGGCAACTGTACGTGTTATCATCGTGTATGGATAATGTCGATAAAGTTACCTCAACAAAATTGAACTTTTTCAGGCAAAAGTCTAGTTTGAAATAAATTTGCAAGCTTGGAGAGCACTGAAAAACGCCACTGGGATATTTAAGATGTTGAAAACAATGTCGATTTTATAGGAGAGAAGCAGTACAAAATAAGGTTATGTTTATTCTAAACGTAATAATATTTTTACATCTTCTCGAAATTTATACATATTGTTCTTCGATGAAGATGCATCATTCGATTCTCCACAAGATTCGCTCACTTGGATTATCGGAATTTCTTCAGATCGATTTTCTAATAATATTTAATTAAAGGTCTCTCGTGAGCATCGCGATGGGGCGTAATGAGCAGCTATATAAATGACAGATTGATGACTGCAATTGTCTATTTTTCAATTCCAGAAGAAAGTGATTTTTCACCCAAGAGTCACATTATATTTTTGATAGTTCCAGCAATGGGGAATCATACCTACATGCATAGAATGTAAATCTTCTGGCACACTTGTGATGATGAGGCATGGAATTAAAATTAATCAAACAAATTTTAATAGCTAGGAATTTTTCATAAACAAATATTGAAAAATATGCCCGTAACATGTTTCCTTTCTACAAAATCAGGTGCAGAGGGAATGGAGAATTCTCGGGAAGGAAGGCGTATCAGGAAGGAAGAGAAATTCCCTCCACCTGCTTATCCGATCTTCATCCATCCATTAAAGTCCGTCATTATGGAAATGTCGGATGGCTCAAAGTATACTGGAATTCTCAAAGATTACGGATACATATCACCTCCTGACTGGATCTATAACGAACTAACTGGTTCTGTTATCATTTATATACTAATGGCAGATGGATATGGTTGGATTACAGATGAACCATTGGTACAAATCAAACCCGCTTCAAGCAATGTAGTTCGATCCATCCCAAGATACATTACTTTATTAGATTTACCACATGCAAGTTACAATGCATATCTTAGACAGTTTAAACGGACTCAGACTCGTCTATATTTGCCACGTCTAGATCTTCAAACTCACGTTTTCTTAAACATGCCAGATGGCAAATGCTGGACTGGACATTTTAAACAAAAATGAAAATCCATAATAAAAAATTATTACATAATCTGTCTATTTGCTCCCATTTCATCTTGCCTATTTCTGAAATCTGCAACAGATTCCATTTGAAAATACTGCATACTATCAAGAAGTCATATGCGCGTATTGAAGGAGCGATAATAGAAATCAGAAGTTTTTTCTCTAAATTAACAATTATATTTCAACTAATTCACAAGAAAATACATAACAGAACTAGCAATAAGATGTTCGGAGGTTGCATTTCACGATAATGGAGTAGTCTAGAATAGATTACGTTGCAAAATATTCCTTGTTCTCTCAATGAAGGCAATAACCTGTAAATACCTTATCCTGGTCGAGGTCACGTAGCCTATTTATGTGATAATTACTCGATATACATTTCTCATTTGAGACACATGATGATTTCATGCAATTACGTTCTAATGTCAAACTTTTTGATTTCCTTAGCCTACGATTTCTTGAACATCATTTACCAACTATATAAATTCATGAATAAACAACTACATATTGAGTAACGAATAACCAGTTTCAATTTGAGGACTCGGCAGACATAACAAGAGATCAAGAAAAGATGCTTCATTTCATTATTTGTAATACTCATCTTTGCAGTAGTGAGCTGAGAAGTCAAATGAAACTTTTCAATCTTTTTTGCCAATACCTGTAAAGTTTCGCTGTCCCCCCTCTCTCTCTGTAATTTGCTGTAGTTCGGAATTTCATGTATCTATACAGTCGCTTTCATTTTGATCTTATTCGCGGATGAAGTAAAATCATTTGCTATCCTCAGGGAGGTAAAAAGGCTGTGTTGTCGGTGTTGAGCCATCCTCCTTAACTTTTGTACAAAGTCGGCATTTCCGTCTGAGCTGGCACTTTTGAACCAAAGTCGGCATACTCAGGGTACTCGGATGTATTAACCCTCCACCCCAAACTCATGAGACTTGGTAATTCATAGCTTCTGAGTTATAGACAATTATTAGGTAGGGGAGGATGGCTCAATTCGACCCTTCAAAATGTTTCGCTCGCAGAGAGAGCAAATCGGAACCGATTTTAATGGGACCTGTTTATTATAAATAAAGAACCTTTATTTTTGCGTTTGTAATGTTGAATTTTGCCTTTTGTTCAGTAAATCCTTTTACAAAGAGAAATATAGCGTGCAACAAAGGAGGTCAGAGTTGGCCACTATATAGGAGACATTTTTCCTAAAAATATAGGCCCACGTTTTTGAACCTGAAGTCCTACATATCAAAACGGTGCGACTTTGAACTTTTGAAAACAAATGAATGTGGTCGTATGTATTATTACGCGAAACTCCTAGCTAAGCTCGTATGGAAATGACAGAATGAACCGACGTTTGCAAAATAAATGTCTTCGTTTACAAATCAACAAAGACTCAACGTGAAGAAGGGTTACTAACAGTTGGAATTTCACCAATAAATAGTGTTTTAGAAAGCATAGTTACTACGGGATTTAGTGTTGCCACATTAGCGCAAGAGTGCGGGGTCAGAGTTAGACCACTGGTTGGAGTTGGGCCCTCCTCCCCATATATA
>WSXT02211451.1:0-17717 GCA_011762715.2 Neuroterus valhalla | reverse complement strand
AAATAAAAAATAAAAAAAAAAAAAAAAAAAAAAAAAAAAAAAAAAAAAAATAAAAAAAAAAAAATAAATAAAATAAATAAAAAAAATAAAATAAATAAAATAAATAAAATAAATAAAATAAATAAAATAAATAAAATAAATAAAATAAATAAAATAGTAGGCAAAACTATCATTGAATTGAAAACGCAAATAAACCGAAAGAAAATTTTGAAAATCAGATCAAAATTATAGTAATGCCATATATTAAAAGTTTTGATGAACTTCTTTTCAGAATTTTCAATAAAAAAAGTAATATCCGGATTGTGTTTTCTGTTGAAAATACTTTCGATAAGATCCTTTTCCTAAATTTCAAAGCTTCGATTGATAAGTCCCATACAGTCAATAGTTTTTATAAAATATTATGTTTAAATTGTGATATGACATACATTGGACAATATTCTAGGCATTAAGGTATCAGAAGTAAAGAACATGAGAAATCTGTAGAAAAAAATGAAGATAATACAGCATTAGCAAAACATGCTTTTTCTGAGTCGCATGATTTTGATTTTAATATTGAGAATGCTAAAATTTTAAATATAGAACCAAACGAAGATAAAAGAATAACGTTAGAAATGATATATATAAAGAAGGAAAAAAATGCAGTAAATTATAGAACTGATATTCAAAATTAGGGTATTATTTATCACAGTCTCGTTTCTTACATCAAAATTTAAAAATGTTCTATTTTCCCGGTAAAAAAGCGTATCACATGGGATCTTATCTTACCCTTGAAATGTGTCTGCTGTCATAAGTTCTAACCGGTAAAGTGGCACGTTTTGTCTGTTCAAAAAAAATTATTTAAAATGTAATTTTTATAGGTTGAACAATCCTTGGATATTCTCCTAAGGATTATTGCATTCTTTACAACAGTATTTAGTCCTCATCTCAATAATATGACGTTTAATAACAGTTCAAATAAAAAATTTGTATAAAAAGCACTTTTATGAAGATTATGTTACCTAATCATTTACCATGCTTTTTTAATAAAGCATTGTTTTAAACTAACAATTATCATTGAAAACTTTTCTATGGACTTAGGGTTTTCCTCTAATCTTCATTTATTTGGCAAGATAAATTGTAATATTTATTTCTTACAACTTGTGAAATCATCGATCCTTATAAATATTTGATCATGCTACTTTGTACAATGATATTCGAAAAATTTCGTTGTATTATAAATTCAATAATCTTTTGTTGAACAGAAACAAGGCTTGAGAAGGATGCAGATCCGCGTCAAAACGCGTTGTCATTATTAAAACATCAAAAATATATACAGGTTAGAAGCAACTAATTCTTCATTGGAAATATCTTTCCCTTCAAAGTGATTTTAGGAATGGGACGAGATACTAATTCTATTTGAAAAACTTGCTTCTTGAGTGATAAAACTCAGTCGGAGATTTAGAAATCCCCAAAGAATTGTAAGATAAAGCTCATCTAAAACGTTATTGCTTCCAGTGTATCATCATTATCGATGTTGCCAATGTACTCTGCGAGCTATACTCACGCAATCGAACCGATACGTGAGAAGTCTCAACAACAAATTACTTCAGCTTGCGAAATCCGGAGTAAAGAGGACATTATTTGCTTCATTGGTCAGCCCATGAGATAAAAATGAAAAATTATCAATTTTTTCAACGGAATCTAGCCTGGTAAAAGTTTTACAAATAATAAAAAAAAGTCAATGTTCTCGAATAATGAATACCAAAATACATTCCTGGAAGAAACAGTTTTTAATTCATCATGACTATTTTCTTGAATCAGAAAAAATTCTTATGCGTGATTCGAGCAAGAATCTCTGATAATATTTCTATAGAATCTATTTAGTTTCTTTATTATTATGTTGAAAAGGCTATAAAAGATTCAAGACGATTGTTCCTTTGCTTTCGTACAAATCGTATTAGGCCAGTAAAATTAGACGAAAAATGTGATGAATTATGCAATTGAAGAGAGAAAGACGGAATTTTGTGTGAGTGTTAGGTGGTCAATGGTGAGTCTAAATCTGAAAATGCGACATCCTACCCCTTGTGGAAAAGCCGCCATTTTGATTTTGAGGGATGAATTCGTTTTACGTATTTCACGACGTTCATACACTGTTTATCGAAAAAAGTGTCGAAACTTACTCTGCGGAAGATAAAATTCTCTACAAATTTGCATTCATGCAATTTTTCGACATTTGCAATAGTTAATTAACTACAGGTTATTAACTGAGGAAGGGGGGATGAAAAATCCTGAATTTTGGAATATGATTCTCCTAGGATTTTCGGACTAGGGGATTTGGAATGTTAGATCCGAATCTCCAATTTTGGGGATTCTAACATGCAAAAATAGAATTTCAGGAAATCCGCATTTTCAAAATTATGATTCCTTCTTACATTTTCATATTTTCTCGTTTTTCTAGTCTTCACAAAAGAATTGGGAGGTTTTCAGACCATTAGTTCTAGTCGATCTCAAAATTTCCGGTAGTATCTAAAATTTACTAATCTCAACAAAAAAAAATTGAGAAGATTTCAAACAATTAGATCTGTTCGATCTCAGGGTTTTCAATTCCAGGGATTTGGATTCTAAAATGTCGCATTGTCTGGATTTCAACTTGCAAAATTATATTTTCCGGGGATCTACATTTTTTCAAGTAACAATTTAATGCAACATTCTAATATTTTTCAAAATTTTTTCATTTTTCAAAAAAGAATTAAAAGGTTTTCAGACCATTGGATCTGTTCGATCTCAAAATTTCTGGATTGGGGCAGTTGAAATGTGAGAATCTTCAATTTTGGGGACTCTGAGATTCAAAAATAAAATGATGGGGATCTCAAATTTCCAATACGATGTTTTGATTCCAAGTTCCTCTGCTTTTTCCACTTTCCGAAAAAGAATTTGGGAGTTTTTAAATTATTAGATCTGTTAAATCTTGAATTTGAGGATTAAGAGATTCGTAATTCCAGAACCTTCAATTCTGGGGATTCTTACATTCAAAAATAGAATTTCCGGGAATCTAAATATGAAAAATTACTATTTCTTTCTCTTAACAAGTTTATTCCAATCGTATTTTTAAAATCGAAACTTACAGGTTTGCAGCAGTAAAACAAAATTTGGAGCCTTTTTCTGTTTGGTAGAAATTTCCGCAAAGTTGGTAAAACTGGATTTTAAGTGCATACTTGCACTTATTTTGAGATCGAAAATTATGCGTATTAGAAATTATCAAATAATTTCTTAAGCAGAATAAAATAGCAACCGAACCTACGTTCGATCAAGCGCGTCAATTTCTATGAACAGCTTATTATTAAAATGTTCATCATTTTAACCGCTACAACTTTTGTTGATACGATTTTGTAATCGAAATGAAAAAAAAGCAGTTGTTCCGAAATTCAAGATTTTCCATCTCCCTCACCCTCAGTTAACTACCTGCAGTCAATCAACTATTGCAAATATCGAAAAATTGCATAGAAGCGAATTTGGAGAAAATTTTATCTTCGAAAAAGTAAGTTAGGACACTTTTTTCGATAAAAAGTGTATTATCGTCGTAAAATCCAAAAAACAAATTCCTCCCCTAAAACCGAAATGGCGGCATTTCCACAAGGAGTAGGAGGTCGCATTTTTGGATATAGACTCTCCATGGACCACCTAACACTCACACAAAATTCCGTCTTTTCCGCCCCAATTGCATAATCAAATCCTAATTTTACTGGACTATATTGATATTACATTTTTCCTGAAGGTATGAAGCTAATAAATTACTGAGTCCCAAGGTAATATGTCTTTTGTTTGTGCAGTAATTCAACCATTAATCAAAGGAAATTATTGACCAAGGAAGAACCTCTAAAACACTAATTGCGTTTGGATTGAAGGTTCACAAACGTTAATCTACATCCCCCTTCAAATGCAAACCAATTAAAATGAAACAGAAAGCTTCAATTTCGAACCATTCTAAAGCAGTAAGAAAAATCTGGAATATGAAATAATAATAAAGAATATTACTGCTCGAAAAACTTTTAGTTATTACAAAAAGAGGGATATCTTTCTAACACTACACCAGTAGAGTCTCATTTTTAGGTTTGTCAGGAATATTATCTGAATGCCTGAGGGATTTTCAAGATACCTGTGGGAATTCCGTTGGCTGAAGTGCGTCCGGATATTGTACCTCGAATATAGAGAGAAGATGTGCTATTAGGAGATACAAAAAATAAATTGACTAACGATTTCATTTTATTTATCAGATTTTTTTCAGTTTCAAGGATATATATGAAAGTAAAAAATGCTTTCCATCGTTTCTTATAAAAAAAGGAACAAGCCCTATCAAATCAATAATTTCCTCTCTAACAGATGAGATAAGACATGGAGAATTTAGGTTTTTTAAATATAAAATCAAACAAATGATGACATTGGTTGGTAAAATTAAAAATGTAAGATTCAAGAATGTTCTTGCTAGTAAAAGAAGTAACTTTTGAGATAATTATTGTTCTTTATATATTTTGAAACAGTTTATAATAACTTCACATATTCAAATTCAGTTTTTAAAATCTTTTTATTAACAGAAAGCTTGGAAAACATCGGATGAATCTTAAATCATTTGGTATTTAGAATATTTTTATGGTAGAGCTCTTTGGAAGAATAGTCGATGGATGACTTTGAAAACTTGGAAAAAATTGTTCACGTCAATTAGGAATTCCAGGAAAAGGGTATTGAAATGATCGAGAGTCCTGATGAGAAGATGTTCAACCAGTTCCAAATTAGACAAAAAAGTAGTTTTTGAGAGTAAAGTATCACTTTTATCTCCATGTAAAATTTTTAGTTCTTCGAAAAATAATTCACTGAAATAAATAAATTGTTTATAACATTTTTTTCCATTCTTCAACAGCAAGTTCAATATTTATAGGGAATTGCGATGTACCATAGCAACAACAGTCCATGCATATCACTAGAAAGAAAATAGCATGTTTTCAACCATTTCTTTTTACTCTATTTAACATTCGCGTACTTGAGCATCAGCCCATACATAAATATCAATCACTAGGAAAAACAACCGAATACCTTTCAGTGACATTTTTTCGTTTTCCGAAATAACAAATTTTTAAACAAATACCGATGATCCTTTCTGTATCCAAATCGGACTTTTAGTTTGTTAATTATCGATGACACAGATTTTAAATCTATAGCAAACTTCAGGGTCGTCAAACTTTTTCAATAATATACAATAATGTTCTTCTGCCTTCTATTGAAGTTCTAAGACAACTGGCTCTCAAACCATGAGCTTCCACTTTCGTCCTGGTTCGAACTAAGACCCAGGTGGATTCCTCCTCGTTTTCTTAAAAGTAAATGACAACAAAAATTTCTGCAGTTTGAAGGAGAACTTCCTCCCGAATTCATTTCTTTCTCTTTAACCGTCGAGAATTCAGATTATACCAAATATTTCGGGATTCAAAGCCCTGGGGGGGGGGGGACCCCTCACAGTTTTGGTTGAGCGTCTGTCCGTCGTATATTTTACCAGAAGGAAGAGAAGAGGGGTAAGGAGGAGAAGTAGACAAAGGGAGTAAATAAGAAATGATGGTATAGGAGGGGATTTGGGGGAGGAGGTAAGAAGAAAGGAGTAAAGTGAAGTTTGGGAAAGTACGATGAGGAGGGAAGAGTGGGGGATAGAGGGGTGAGGAAGAGATGGTAAGAAGGGGGCATTATGGGAAGTTGGAGGAAGTAAAGGGAAGTGATAGGAGAATATTGGAGGGATGAAAGGGGTAGAAAAGTGAGGAATGAGCGAGGGAATAGGTTGATAAATTGGAAAGGGGGAGTAAATTGAAGGAGGATGGAAGAGGAGGATGAGAAGGGAAGAGTGATGAATGAGGGAGTGAGGAAGTGATGGTAAGAAGGGGACATTATGGGAAAGTTGGGGAAGTGATAAAAGAATAGTGGAGGGGTGAAACGGGTAAAAAGGCGAGGTATGAGCGAGGGAAGGGGTTGATAAATTGGAAAGGGGGAGTAAATTGAAAGAGGATGGGAAAGGAGGATAAGAAGGAACGAGTGAGGAATGGGAGAGTGAGGAAGAGGTGGTAAGAAGGGGACATTATTGGAAGTTGGGGGAAGTAAAGAAAATTGATAGGAGAATAGTAGAGGATTGGAAGGGGTAGAAAAGTGAGGTATAGGCAAAGAAAGAGGTGATAAATTGGAACGGGCGAGTAAATTGAAGTAGGATGGGAAAAAGGATGAGGAAGAAAAAGTGAGGAATGAGGGAGTAAGGAAGACATGGTAAGAAGGGGACATTACGGGAAGTTGGGGGAAGTAAGGGAAAGTGATAGGAGAATATTGGAGGGGGAAAGGGGTAGAAAAGTGAGTTATGAGCGAGGGAAGGGGTTGATCAATCGGAAAGGGGGAGTACATTGAAGGAGGATGAGAAAGGACGATGAAGAAGGAAGATTGAGGAACGGGGGAGTAAGATAGGAGTATAGTAGACCAATATCGCCTCCTTCTGCTAATTTTGGAGAAAATTTGATAACAGATCACTGCCCTCTCGATTTTCTACGTATTTGCACCGAAATCAGCAATCTTAATGCTCCTCTGAAGGAGTATGGAATGGCAGATGTAAATATAAAGGAAAATGATGGAAGAGAAGCGTAGATCGGCAGGAAGACAAGTCAAAGAGGAACGAGATTTAAGGGGTTAGAACTGCGGGTTTCGTCGGATGCGAGAGGTTGTAAAATGAGAGAAATAGAGATTCTCTGCAGTATTGGAGTACTTGAGTATTTGGATTCTCGCTACAGCTCGAGACACGTTATTCGATTACAAACTAAGAGGCGCAGCGCCCGTTGATGGAGTGTACTATCTGGTTCTTAGAGTCCCAGGAGTCTCTCTCTAGGCTCTGCTTTCCTTCGAACTACGGAGGACTCGAAGGAATCATAGAGGGACAAAACTCTCTTCTCGAAGACTCTTCTCAACTGCTATATCTAACCTAAGATCCACCCAGCTCGGATTGCCGCAAATGGGGAGCGTACCAAGGATGAGGATGAGGATGAGGGTTCGATATATTGAATTATAGACTGCGTGGTTGTGATTGAGGACGACTTCGAAGCGCGGATCTCGCGGTAACTACCGCTAAGAGGATCTTCGAGTAGGGAATCCAATGGGAAGAGCAAAGGAATTGAGACCTGAGGCTCCTATTAACGGTAACAAAGGATTCGATACCTCTGCACGAAAATTATGCCATTTAGGGTGATTGTTGTGGTAAAGCTGCTGAGGATTACGCTCCATTCGTCAGAAGACTAAGTCTAGTAGGATAGTCCTCATTATCAGGGATGTGGCAATTTTTCCGAAATGGTGTATATTCGATAGACAGGAGAATGGGAGATAATGAAGCTATAAGTATGTTATAACGGATCAATAGTTGTGTTTAAGTGATGTTATATTGTTATTTTTTCGACAGCCTGGACTCTAAGTCAGATCTTGTTGTTATTATGTTCGCAATGTTGGAAGCTTGATTCAAATATCGACGCCTCCTAGCAATAGAGTACTATCTATGCGGACAGAGCAATAAAGTCCTATCTCAATGACAATTTATAACGATACTGTATTCGCAGTCAATTCAAGAAAGTACCACCTCGGTGGACAGAGCAGGAAAGTACTATCTCGGCGGCCAGAGCAAGAAAGTACTATCTCATCAGCCAGTGCAATAAAGAAGTATCTCAACCGTTAAACTTATAATTTTAGGTTATACTCGTAGAATTTTTTTTCGAATAGTTTATGACTCATTGCTGCCCTACAATAAACAATTTAACAGAATTCATTGGGCGACCTTGAAGTGACTTGTAGGCTTGACGAAGATTGTACTTTTTTCCAGAATAAAACAAATTTCAACTTAACCGTTGATTTATTAAGCCAAGAAACAATTTTTTGGCATAGCAGTTTAATTTCAGCCCAAAAGGATGAATTTTCTCCGAAACGGGAAAAATTATAATTACTAACCTATATGTTGGATTTTCACATAAAATAGTCGAATTTTGAACCTACAGCGATGCATTTTTTTGAATAGCTTGGTTTTTAAATAAAAAGGATAAGTTTTCGTCAAAATTTTGCAATTTCTATCCAAATTAGTACATTTTCGACCAAAAAAGTTTAATCCTCCACTGAGCAGTTGCACTTCTTCGGTAATGAAGATGAATTTTTGAATGAATAAAACAATGCTGAACAAAAGAGTTACTTTTATCGCCAAATTGTTGAATTTTCAATAAAAATGGTAAATTCTTAACAGAAAAAGATGAATTTTGAATGAAGCATGAAATAATTTATATTTAAACTACATATAATTATAATATGGGACATTATAGTATGATTTTCAACCAAATAGTTGAATTTTTTCATATTCTAATCAGATTTTAATTTATAAAAGAAATGTTCGAATCAACCAAACAACACGTATGTATAACAAAACAGTTAGGCTTGAATGAGACTAGATTAGTTTCTAACACAAAAATTTGATTTTCGAGTTACAGGACGAATCCGCTACAAAAAACTTCAATCTTCAAAATAGTACATAAATTTTGATACAAAAAGTTCAATTTTCAAATTCTAATATTCAATTATTCCAAAAAATGGAAAAATTACATTTTAAGGTTAGAGAGGAATGTTCAGAAAAATACCGAAATTTTTTATCGAATTAATTTAAATTAAATCTCCAAGTCAATCAATTAAATTTTTAACAAAGTAGTTCAACTTTCTACCAAGAACATTCAATTTCCGCTGACAGGGATTGATTCCTAAGGATTCATTTAATATTTCAAGAGAATTTTCAACAGAATAGGTGACCTCAACGAAGATGGATTAATTTTCACCAAATATTGCAATTTGAAGAGAAAAGATGAAAATGCCACTAGAATATATCAATTTCTGAATAAAAAGAAAAAAAATTTCAAGAAAGATGAGTTTCTACTCTAGAATTTGTTTATTCGTTCATGGAAGAGAAAGTTCAACTTCACTGTTCAACTTTGAAGTCAAAAAGACGAATTTTTTACGGAACAGTTCAATTTTCAACCTGGATATTTAAATTTTCTACGAAAAAAAATTTTTCAGTCAAGTAGAAAAAAAGGTCACCAAATTGTGGAATTATGAATTAAAAATACTAACTCCATAAAAAACAGTAGAATTTCGAACCCGAGAATATTTATTCTCAAGAAAAAAATTACTAACTTTCAACCAAGTTGTTGAATTCTCCACTAAGAAAGTGGGGTTTTGAACACAAGCGAAAATTCTGAAGAGGCGGTTGGATTTTCATCTAAAAGGGATAAGTTTTTGACTAAACTGGTACATTTTAAGACTCCTGATTAAAATTTTGACAAGAAAAATTGAATGATCAACGAAAAAGTTTTACATTCTCCTATTAAGGATGAATTATTTGATGAGAAGACAAATTGAACAGCCAACTAAATGCATCCCTATTTCCCTCAGACGGTTTAAACGAGTGCGCTTGTACGTCACGCTGTCATTTTTGGGTTTTGCGTATGAATTCTGTTGAATATTTTTTGTAGGGGCGGCAGTAAGACATTCACTATTCGAATAAAAAATTCCACGAGTATAACTTGAAAGTATAAGATTGACGGGCGAGACAGTACTTTCTTACTCTGGCCGCTGAAATAGTACTTTCTTGAATTGGCCGCGAAGATAGTATCCTTTTGGATTGTCATTGAGATAGGACTTTATTGCTCTGTCCGCTGAGATAGTACTCTATTGCAGGGGTGTCCAACGCAAAATGGCGCGATTCTCCTTTCTTCCCCTTCTCCGAGCACTTCATCGAGAATTCTCTCCTCGTTCACCACGGGCTTTGTCTGACTACGCCTGACCAAGCCTACTTGCGCGCACTGTTCACACAGCCCGGCCGCCGAAGACCTCTTTCCACATCGCGATCACCGCATGAACGCATCCAAGGTGGTAAGAGAGGGGATTCACGAGTGACAGTTATTTACATCGTTGCTCACGTGTTGGACACCTCTGCTCTATTGCTAGAAGGCGTCAATATTCTATTCGAAACAGCAGAGTCACAAGATAAAATATAATGTTTTATGTTCGTTAGTTCATAAATCAAATATTCATTTGTTGAAATGAGACATTTACGGAAGAATGAACTTTTCAAGGAAATATAAACTTCGCGGAAATTGAAATTGATCGATAGATGAAATTCACAGGTTATCGTGAAACTGCTGAGAGTGGATCATCAATCACGTAATATGATCGTCGCTATCAGTCACACCTCACGTGATTATCCAGTTATGAACGACAGTTGAGAACTCATATGCGTCGAGCAGCAAGCTTATATTAAGGGAAGTCCAACCGGGTGGTGCAATTTCCCGGAACGACCCAAAGCCACAGTAAGCATTGCGCATTACTTAACGAGAATGGAGCACGGGGGAGTGATACTCAGAATAGTCTGAATTCGAGACGAAATACGACTTGGTTCTATGACCTTGTGCAAAATTACTACAGAGATCTCATTCTCGCGATCCTCTCTCTTCCACCCGCTGAGCAACTTCGACTGTGATAACTTTCTCTTCGAGCACCACGTCGGGGTCGCTCGGTTGATGTATTCTCTATTTTAGAGTTACCTTTGGAGGAAGAATCTTACATGATATACCTCGGAAAATCAGGAAATATCGCTCTCTAAAAGCTCTTGAGAACCTCAACATTAACATGAATTATGGTTACGTTCCTCCTAACGGAGCACCTCATGAAATAATTGACATTACTGTTCTTTTCATCAGCTGCACATTCGTATAAATTTGTGACATAGATACAGGAAAGGAATTAAACATTTCAGGAAGAAATGTGTTTTCTAATAAACATTAATATTATATTTATATTATCAAAGACTTGATAAGAGTACTTACAAAAACTTGAAGAAGTAAAATAAGGATTTTGACTCACCTGAAACAGAAAAGGAGAGATTGCTGTCAGTTTTACCATTTTCACACATATTTAGAGAAGGCTTGATTTATAAAAATTTTTGAATCTATAAGATGGGAAGTTTTTTGAGTGCATGCACCTCCAACTTCTAGAATTCTTTATTACCAATCACAGTTTGGTACTTTTTTCGGTCTTACACACAGTGGGCTGAATCGTTAAAAAGGTGGTCAATAAATGAAAAAGCGTTTTATCGTTTTTGTTTGACACTCGTTATATATGTATTCCAGTATATGCTCGCACGAGCCGTGAGCACAATATACCTGGCGCAGTCTATTATCATATTAGAGAAAGGAGTGGATTTCTTGTGTCGTGAGTGTTTGTTTCCAAATTCCTGCGATGGATAGTGATCCTGAAGGTATGTAGACTTTTTCCAGTACGAATTTTACATTCGTCAAGACATTTTACGTTATGTATTTTTTATACGACTAAGGCTCCAAAAGCGATTCTAAAAATAGATTGGTTTATAATATAATAAGCCTAGATTTTTCATCATATCAGCTCTCATCTTGGAATTACTTTTATTCGATAGGTAATACTATCTCGAATACCATAAATCAACTTTAGCTGCGAATATCTGCGATTCTGCTTTGTTACGTTTTGTTTATCAACTTAACCTTGTCATGCAACCACCCACGCAGCCATAGCGGACATTTAAGACGTTTAAGTTTTTAGTTGTAGTGAAGATTCCGACCATGGACGTTTGAAGAAACCATAATTGTATTCATTGTAATTGATTTTTTTTTTAAATATAAAATATGCTATCCATTAAAACTTAAACTTTGTTATTTTTGACGTTTTTTCTCAATACCTACTTTTTGAATTCAATTTTCAAAAATTTATTGGATTCCCAAAAATATGGCTGCTTTTTTTTATCAAAATATCAAGATCTCACAATTATGTTTTGCGATCCGTTACCTCATGAAACACGACATTTTTGATTTTTAAACAAATTATATGAAAATGATCGAGAAACATTTGCCTATTTTGGTAAATATATCAGTTTTCCAAAACGTATTCCAATTAAAATAATAAATCGATTAAAAACCGTGAAAAATGAATATGAAACAAAAAGAATATGGGCCATCAATTCAATTTATCTGCGATTTTGAAAAGTTAGGTTATTGTGAAAACAATACAAATTTGGAACCTCAAAAGAATTAAAGAGGTTCCAAAGAGCAGAAAAAAATTACATCGTCAAAAAGAAACACTGCTGCTTCGTAAGCATAACGTATCACTAAGGTAGAACTAAGACTAACAATAAAAGGATTTCAAAAATATTTTCAATTGACGAAAATGTAAGTAACTATTTTTAATGGAAAATGCACTGTTACATCTGATTATTATTGAAAATCTTAGTTTGGAGATTTATTTGAAGTCTTGATGAATTTTTTATGAAAATGGATTCTATTATTCGTCTTGTATAGGTGTTTTTTTCTCTTGCTAAAATTTTTATATCATCAAAATAAAAATCAAAATAATGGTGAAAGTTCCGAAAGTGTAGTGAAAAACTGGTATTCAGATTTCCAAGCTCTTTCTCTATCTTTTTTAATGTACCCTAAATTATCCGAAGTGAGATCATTTTTAAAATAAACGTTTATGTTTTCTTTTGAGGAACTTCTTATTCTTCCTGAGAGACCTTGAGCATAAGGCAAGGTGACTCTTGAATCTGATTCATTGTATTTTTCTAACCACTTTTTCTTCTTATTTTCTTTTATTGTGCTGTTGTATATTTCATGAATTTTTCCTTTAACGGGAGTGGTTAAATGTTCTGCCGTAGGGATGACTTTTATATCATTTAAGTTTTCTTGTCTGAATTCTACATTGCTCAATTTTATACATCGGCCTACTAAACCTTTCATTAACACTTTCTTTTGACTACACATGTGAGGAGAATTGTAATTCAAATACCGGCAAGACCAAGAAGGATTTTTGTACCAATTTTTGATAAACTTCTCTTAAGTTGTTTTAACAATCAATAAGTCCAAAAACGTCGTTTCAAATTTAGTTTCGAAAGATGTTGAGAAAATAGCACTAAACAAATTAAATTAGGTCGACATGCTGCGATGAAAAGTGCAATTGATAGATGGCGCTAAAGTACTAAAAAAAAACGTATTTCCCATGCTGCACGCTCAACAAAAACTATTAGCACATTTTTGTATAACTCATTTGATATACAATTTTGAAATCCTTCTTAAATAACGTGCAATACTGAAGTCAGCATAGTTTTAGAAAAAATTAATTATAATACAAATTAATTGATAATAACAATTTATCATATTTGAATTATTTGAATTATTATATTATTATTATTATTACTTATTTTATTTTATTATATATATTTGAATATTGATAATATAATATAACAAATATTGATATATTTGAATTATTTGAATGTCCTACTAACAAAAAAATCATTTATTTAGTCTGAAGTAATGATTTATTATGTACCCACACTAACGTCGTCCTCAACGGAAACAATGGGAAATCTACGGTGACTGGTTTGTCGCGCTATAACTCGTAAACGGTAAGTTGGACAAGGAAAATTTCCATTTAAATTTTGTAGGTTTCCCAAGTAAAACAACTTTTTTTGACAGTTTTGTGATAAAAAATGTCTTTCTGTGCCAAGGAGCGAGGGAACGCTTTTTTTAGTACTTTAGCGCCGTCTATTAGAGGCACTCTTTATGGCAGTATGTCAACCCGATATGGAAATATGTAGAAAAGTCTGTGTTCAAAATTTTTTGTCTTGACAAAGTATCCAAAAAACCCACGGTTTCCGAGATATATCAAATCCAAAAACTTTTTGAGTTTTTTCAAAAACCCGCCCTGCATGATCCTGAATTTTTCAGGTTAAACTTTTTGAGTGCTCTTCAAGCGATTCCTGCAAAAAAATTTGTTATGGTGATTTTCCCCACAAAACTTGACAGATTCATTGTACTATATTTAACAGAACTTTGTTGGGTCATCCAACGAGAGCCTTTCATTCTCATCTCTGATTTCTTTGAAATGTAAATTCGTCTAAACTTTTTCACAGAATCCTCTGAGCAGTTTAGCAGGATGTCCTTAATAAGTTATCTCTAGTAGTAGAAAAAACCTCATTTAGAGATGCGTTACAGACTTCCTTAACAGAATTGCAATTAATTCCTGTATATGGGAAGTTTGACTTTAATTTTTACTTCTTTTTTACCCTTCAACATTTCATAAATTGCAAATTTGTTTAAACTGCTTTATCGATTTTTCTGAGTGATTTAGAAGGATAAAATTCGACTCCTTTTTATTCACAAATATTCACAAATATTCACATAATTTATCCTTTCTGAATTTACTTCAAAAGTGATTTATTTGTTCTTATATTGTGCTCGATAATGTTATAAATAAACTCGGATACTAGAGAAAAATTGACCATCGAATTACACGAAAATTAATTATGTGCATACTGGAGAAGTTTTGTGGACATAATGTAAGATTTGCTGTTTCCTTTACGAGGCTTCGTCATCGTAGCAAGTTGAACCCAAGCCCTTCCAAGTGAAAACACACATTACCCACTACCCAGCTTATCGAAGCTGCGCATATGCGTCGTCAACCTTCTCGTTCCTATACCTCACGTTGTTTACGTTATGGGTTGGATATTGCATCAAGTTGCATGTGCTGTAAAGTTTTCCCATGATATCAGCGCCCAGACCTAAGCTGTCCGCGTCGATTCCTTAGGAGGTAAGAAACCAACAGCCTAGAGGTTCAACTTGTAATGTTATGATACTTTTATGGATTCTGTAAACTAATTTCATTTTACACCAGAAACCACCCGAACGACTTTTTCGGAAGATATTACGGGAGCCTAGGTATTTCTTCCAGGCGATTTATAAATTGTTTTCCAAATTATACTTTTTATGTAGTATAAGCCAATCTCTGCTTTTATACCTTATTTTTAACAATTCTGCTGAGAGAAAAGATAGAAAGAAATACAAATTTCGGAATAGGAAAAGGTATAACTAGGTTTTTTTTATCACTTCTTCTGTGAATGTGGGATTCAGTTTTATTGCAATCCATTCCATTGCACGCAGTGTTGGATATAGGATTAAGAGGATGAGGTGAATTGAAAAAATATACGAACTATGTATAATAGGGTGGCCCAAAAATTTTTTTTTTCGAATTTTGATGCAAAACGCCCGGACATTTGTTCCAATCCACAAAAAAACGCATTAAAAATGTATATATTTAGAGAAGGCGCAAGTCCCATAAAGTTTAACACGTATATCCCATAAGAAAAAAAAACGTTTTTGTAAATTTCATTCAGAATTCTCAATATTGGTTGAATCGAATTCGAAATTCACCATTTCTCTTCACAATCAGTCACAGAATGCGAATAAAATATTACTTTTCAAATGTCACCACCATAAGTCTGTTTTATAGGGTCCCAAAAAAACCCCATAAGTGAAAAAATGGGTTTTCGAGTTTTTTGCGCTAATTATGATTTTTTGCGGTTATTTTCACGCAGATTGTTTATTTGAATTATTTAAACAATTTATTATTGTTTTTAGCAACTTTCTATTAGAAAAAGGTAAGAAAGTAAAGGTTTCTTTCTGGATTTTTCATTTTATTTCCAACGTTTTAGTTAGAACAAGGTAGTAATCGATTGAAGTCAACAAAAATAATTGTTTTAATAATTTGTTAATAATTAAAACAACCTTCTCTCCTAATGATGCTACAAAGTTTTGATTCTTTCTAAAATTGTCAATTTCTTTCCATTTTTCACTTAGAGTAAGTGTGTTTTACTTAATTTAGCGAAAATGATTGTTTAAATAAATTGTAAATGCTTATAGCTATCTTCTCCTGGATTGTTACTGTTTTTTCCTGAAATTTTAAACTTTTTTTCACTTCAAAGTATATTAGAGTAATAATTAATTTAGGTTATAAAATTATTGTTCAACCAATTGATTATCCTTACTAATAATATTTTCTTTGCTAAATGATAGAAACTTCAGGTTTTTTTCTGAAATTTTCAACTTTTCGTGCACTTTCTACCCTCCTCTTAGATTAGTGCTGAACATGCTTATTTAAATAATTTATTATCGTTTATAACCATTTTCTCTAAGATAAGTGCTAGAAAGGCGTGGTTTTTTCTGAAATGCTTAACTTTGCACTGAATGGAATTTGAATGAAATTCAATTAGATTGAATAAGATTGAAATTATTCAATTGTTGATTGAATTAGCTAGTTTTTCATATAAAATAAACAATTTTTTTAAAATATCAACCATTATATTTTCCATTAGGAATTTATATTTTCAGGTGGAAAATTCATTTTTTTGGTTGAAAGTTGAACTACTTTCTTAAAAATTCAATGTTTGCGTTGGAGATCCAAAATTTGAGTAGAAAATTCGAAATTCAAGTTCCACTGAATGAATTCAGCTTTTTTGTTCTAATAAATTTTTGGAACATTATGAAAAGAACAAAAATAATCTACTTGAAACCATACAATACTATTTAAAATATGGTTCTCTCTAATGTTTATTCATTATTTGTTCATAACTAAAAAGATGAAGCAATTTTGAACATTCCACAAAAAACCGCAACTTTTTAGCACTAATCTAAGAGGAGATAGCCATAAACAATAATAATTCGGTTAAACAATTATTTTTGTTGAATTAAAATAAATATTAACTCACTTCAAGTGAAAAGTGGGCAAAGAGTTAACAATTTCAGAAAAAAAACCGAGAGTTTCTATCAATAAGCACAGAAAATATTATTAGCAGTGATAATAAATTGTTTGAACAATAATTTTTAAGCATGAATGAGTTATTAGTTTAATCTAATTGAAAAGTGATAAAAAGTTAGACATTCCAGGAAACACAGCAGCTATGTAGTATTAATCTAGAAGAAGATAGCTATGAACATTTACAATTTGTTTAAACAATTATTTTCGCTGAAGTTAATTAAATAATTACTTGCTTTAAGTGAAAAGCGTCTAAAAAGTTGAAAATTTCAGAAAAAACCACAACTTTGTAGCATTTTCCGAAGAAAATATTGTTAAAATTATTAACAAATTGTTTAAGCAATTTTTGTTGTTGTCTTATTTGATAACCTTGATAAGTTGATTTCGCTTCAACTGAAACGTTGAAAATAAATTGAAAGATTCAGAAAAAATCTTAACTTTCGAACCCTTAAATCATCAATAAATTGTTTTTACAATGTAAATAAACATTCAATCATCAGTATAAAGTAGTATTTCACGTATCTGAAATAATCTGCGTTGGAAATCCGCAAAAAATCATAATTAGCACCAAAAACTCGAAAAACCCATTTTTCACTTATGGGGGTTTTTGGGGACCCTATAAAACAGATGTATGGGGGTGATATTTGAAAAGTAATATTTTATTCGCATTCTGTGACTAATTGTAAAGAGAAATGGTGAAATTCGAACTGGATTTGCCTAACATTGAGGATTCTGAATCAAATTTACAAAAATGTATTTTTTTATTCTGGGAAATGCGTGTTAAACTTCAAGGGGCTTGCGCCACCTCTAAATAATTTTTTTCGAAAAAAAAAAGTTGTTTCTTTTGTGCATTCGAACAAATTCCCGGGCGTTTTGCATAAAAATTCGAAAAAAAAATTTTCTAGTGCATTCTGGAACACCCTAATGTATAACTGTAATCTCCTTTCCAATCGGCAAATTATTTTATCACCACTACGTAGCGCGTCCCCAGGTTGCGGATAGAGGGAAGGCCCCTGAGGTTAAACACCCCTGAGGTT
>WSXT02211440.1:0-17718 GCA_011762715.2 Neuroterus valhalla | reverse complement strand
GCACATAAAATAGAGATAGGCCGAAAGTCTTTCGGGGAAGCTGGTTTAGGAATTTTGGGAACTGGGCAGATGACAGCATTTTTCCAGATATCTAGAAAGGTACCAACCTGAAGGGAAGCATTATAAATCAGTTCCAATAGCGTTTGATGTGATTTCAAGTGTTTTTTCTAAAAGTATTTCAGGTGTGATGTCATCGAAAAAGAAATCGGAATCATTGAATGTAACATTTAGAGGGGTAGTGAAAGATGATGATGGTAAGTCTGGAACAGGGAATGTAAAAAAGTCTTTAAGAAGTCATCAGGCGGAAAGTTTTTATCCATGGATTCACGCTTAGGCGGGATTAGATGTAAATTAGATTAGATGTAATTTCTGTTTTGTAACGACTTTGAACCTTGTCTCAAGACAAGGACCTCGTTGTGCGAGCAAAATCTGATCAGCTATACACCACATATATAACCAAAAACTTCTCATTCACGTCAATAGAAAAATACGCAACCATCTCTCCCTTGAGTTATTCCACAGTCTTTTGTTTCTAAAAAATTGGGTTTATTTAAATATTAAAGTGTAAAATGTTTAGGGCTAGTTTAAATGTCCAATCAGTATTGGAGTGAATTGATTATATTGGCTATCATCCACTGAACAGGACACAGTAAAGACAAGTTAAACGAGATTCTCAATGATTTTTAATGTCATTATGACGAGTTTGAATTGCCACATCGCTATTAGTAAAAAATAATATAACTTTCAGTAAGTTCAGGGCCTTTTCTCTTATAACTAGCCAGATATGTGGAAAAATACTTCTGAATTCAGTTATTAAAATTATCCCCGGTTTAAGGAATGATCGAGTAAGATCGAGTAATGTTACAAGGTCCTTTTTGTGATATTGTTAACCTTTCGGAAATTTAAACAAAATCTGTAATCTTTTCCTGATTTTTTTATCATACCTATTGGGTTTGACCATTTGGAAAAATATGGTTTTATTATGTCTTGTTCTTATAATGTATCTACTGTATGATAAATTATTTCCTTTATTTTCGGGCTCACGTGATAATAGCGCTGTTTAATGGGATCGTGGCCTTGAACGTCAATTTCATGTTTTGTCAAGTAAGTCGCCCTATGCTCTTTTCCCTGGTATAATAATAACTTCCCAAATCTCTGAGGAATTATTATTTTGTTCGCTCAATTTTTCTTAATTATCAGAAATATTGTTTGACCTAATCGCTATATCCTTCAAATTAATCCATAGTCTTGTATTTTCAATGTCGGATATTTAAATTTTTCTTCCATGTTCCTTATTTTTTATCGAACTGCTAACCCCTTCATTTCTCCAAAGGTTGCTATCGCCATTGGTGTAAGCATTCTCGTAATTGCTATTATAGAAAATTTTCCCTGGATTATTTTTCCTAAATTTTTTCCTACTTTTAGGTTCTTCTAGCTTAAATTAGTCTTGTGTGCTTGTCTCGTCCCTAGTGCCTTGGTTTGGTATGCTCTCTAGGGGTTGGAATTTGTTTGAGGCTGGGATACTTGATAGACAAGGGATATCTTTCATGGCATTTTTTACTTGGTTTTGGACAATTCCGATTTTTGGGGATTGGTCAGGATTGATAGTTACTAGGGGAATTTCACTATCTTCTACCTTTGGAATATTTTTGTTAGGCTCTCTTGTGCTTTTCAGACTAACACTACCTCCGAATTCGGTTTTTAAATTTGATTTTCTGTTTAATTTCTTCCGAGAATATTTCGTCCATATGAGCATTTTTAAAATCCTCAAAAAAATCGGAAAGTGTTCTCAAAGAGTTTTTATTTATTGAACACCAGTCTTTAGCATCTTTGATCAGCAATGCGTCTAGATTTTCCAAAATGTCTTTGTCATCGTAACTCTTCTTGTTTGAGGAAGGAATGTGAAGAAGAAGAAATCAGGGATAGGAATCAGAATAATGCGCTAAGCGATGAACTTACACGTGTCAATTAGAATCCAAAATCATTCTTTCCAAGCTTTACTTAAATACTTACATACAACTATTCTACTCACATCTCTATCGCTACCATTTAACCTACCTAAATACGCTCGCTCCGTTAAACGTACTGCTTTCATTATCTCAACGTTGACCGGACCCTTGTTTGGAAAATTCCGACGCATTTGAGTTCCTAAAGTTACTGCAATTAACGAAGTTGGGTTGCTGTAAACAAAATTAAGTTACTTCTAGAGTTTATCTACCAAATTGCTCTCAAAATTCAGAAACGCTAACTGAAAATTACAAATATTTTATAAAAATTATTAATACTTAATAGAAATGCAAGTAACTGTTCACGTATTAGGTATCGTAACCAGAAATATGTTATTTTCATACTGTTATTGCACTCTTATATTCAGACGCAATAACTTTTATTGTATTCACGTTGATCTCGAGACCGATGATCTTTATGCTGGTATCCAGTCTGCTCTTCGTCCTTTGTAAATCATTACCGATTCAACGGTAACGATCTTATATTCTGCAAATCAAACTATTTGCTTAGTTGCCGATTTACTCTCACATTCGCCTGACAACCATCATATATTTCTTGTATTGATATGAGGAGTCAGCCATTCACTCCATACTCTCTCCCAAAGATTCCCAGCTCTTTTGACCTTAACATCTGAAACTGCTAAAAATTGAAATTAAATTCTGAGAATCCCACCACCTTATACGAACACTTCCAATTGTCTCTATTGAAATGCCAAAAAACTACCTAAAAATAGGAAATATGAGAGATAAATGAGAAGGCAGCCTCCAAAAGTACTACCTATGAAGAAACCAGGATGCTCTCTAAGATTCCACGGAGTCTTTATTCGAAGAGAGGAATAATGTGTTTATGGAGTTTCATTTCTGAATATAATTATTCATACTCTTAGAACTCTCGCTCAATTTTCTTCAATCAGTTTTCGAACTGATAGATGATTTCTCCTGCTTCTTATACAGAGTGTCCCCAGAATTCTCTTTTACTTTCATTTCCTATTCTATACAAAACTTTAGCATTGTCCCAACAAACTCATGATCAGCACAATCCCTTGTGTGTCTAGCAAGTGCACTTTTATAACAACGTTCCAAGCCACATCACTTCTATGTTTATTATCATTATCCAAATGGGATAATGGGTCTGAGAGATGTTCACCAAATGCTTATAATGGCACACCCCTATATGGAGATAACACTCATGAGAGCAGCGTATAAAGTATACGTAATGGTGTTGGCAAAAGGGCTAAAACATTATGTCAAGGAGAAAGATACATTGCCGGAGACAAAGGCAAGATTCAGAGTGGATAGGGGCACTATTAGAAATATTCATACGTCTCAGCATATGATCAATAGAGCAATAGCAAAGAGGAGGTCGGAGGTGTACGCCTTTCTCGCGGATCTCGAAGGAGCATTCCCATTAGTGGATAGGAAATGAGGGGTCTAGGAAGAGATGGAGGAGAGGGGAGTAGAGAAAGGTCTGATTGATAGGGTGATGGATGCACATTGATAGACGAATGATAGCCTGAAAAAAGAAGACATAATCTTGAAAGATTTCTGTATTGATAGGAAGTTGAGTTAGAGGTATCCTTTCAACCCAAAGCTATTTAAAAGTTTAGTCGTTACCATGAAAAGTAAGCTTGAGGGAAAAGTTGTGGGAGGTGTGAAGGTGAAAGGGGTTTGAGTTCCGTCACTCTCGTTTGCAGATGACATACTTTTGCTGACAGAAACTGAGAGGGACTATAAGGAGATCAAGAAGATGCCTGGATATAATTCGATTAAAGCTGATTAAGGGATAGTTCAAAGTTATGTTGGTAATGAGAGTGGGCAGAAGAGTTGAAAGGGGAGAGTCGGAGCAGCAGGAGAAGGCGATGCAGGAGGCAGAAGAGTTTGTGTACCTCTTATTATACCATTAGGCCAAACCCTTTCGGAATAAGTGTAACTCGTTTGGTTCCAGCCCCGCAGTACTACTGTAAAATAGAGGATTGATATGGAAAGATTTGAAAGTGGAACGGACATGGAAAATTTCGAGCAAGGGATGTATATAAGACGGAAGCAAGGATAGGTATTAGATCAGTCTTAGAATTCATTGCTTGTTTTTTGCAAACAGGATAAAACTGGTTTCATTTTTAATTTTAATTTTCAAAGGAATATTTCTCCTCTTAAGTGTCTCATTGACACATTTTATCCATACCTTCTCTGGTCTGCCTCTGGGTATACTACAATTCACCCTCCCTAGATACTTTCGCTTTGTTAATCGTTCTTCATCCATTCTCTTAACTTCACCGAACCATCTCAGCAAATTTCTTGCACTCTTGTCAAACAGCGTTTCTTGTTTGTCTAATACGGAAGAATGGGAGAAAGGATAGTTAAATGAAAAAAGAAGTTAGGATCGAAAATGTTGTGATCAGGCAGTTGTAGGTGTCAAGGAATAAGTTGTTCGCAGATAATTATGAGACGAGGACGGAGCTGTCCGACTTGCCAGTGGAAAGTGTGCTATTGTATGGAGTAGAGGTGTGGAGCTGGGAGTAAAGCGATGATTAGTATGTCAAGTGAATACTGGGATTGGCAAACAATACACCCAATCACATTTCCAGGTTGAATACAGGCAGAAAATCATGAGAAGGCAAGAAAGGTCCATAGGCTAATGAAGAAGAATGGCATGGAGAGAGTGAAGGCAGAAGGAAAGGAGAGAATGAGAGGTTCAAGGTTTGATACGAATTCTGAATTGATTATGCCAAGAAAGGAAAGGTGATATTTTCGCGAGAGAGGAGAGGAAGGGAGTCAGGATCTCATAGTAAGAGGGAACTGTGGCAGTATGGAGGGTTTCGATGGGGTTTTACTCCGCAAGAAGAAGAAAGTGTGTGAATTGTGTGGGAAGGAAATAATGCATGAAAAAAGGGACACAAGAACTGTTGCAAGGGTAAAGGGCTTCTTGGGTAAGATGGAGGGGGGAAGATTATTCAGAAGAAAAGGGAGGAGTGATAAGTCTGTTGGTAATAATGTAAATTGTAGATAAGAAACAGTGGATAGGAAATAAGTAGTAACTGCGGAGGCAGAGTTTGGCAATGCAAAGCTGGCGAAAAGTAGGGAGATGCGTGCGAAGCAAGCGAGGGAGACAGGACAATCGGAGCGACGAGTGGTCATACTGTTAAGGTGTAGTTGGATAGTAATGTTAACAATCGATTGTGAAACTCTGTGATGCATGATGTTGTAGGCAGGTATATTGTTTGAGGTTTATAGGCTCCAGGATAAACGTAAACCAAACTAATAAAATTTTCCGTGAAGAAGGACGGGCTTCCAATCAGTGTGGCGACATTGCTAACTCGCAGTCGCTCGCCATCGATGACTCCGGCGCATGCGTTACTTTCAAACCGTAGACCGTAAGGCGTAAGTCCACTGGGGCCGGGTCTGGTTGCTCGCGATTTCATGTTCCACAGGTTCGACAGATTCAGAATTCGGATATGTTGCCTTTTCGTGAACAACGAACGGCAACGATTTTCTGTTTTTTTCTTTTATGACATGAGAATGATGGCATTTATGTAATTCGTTTTATCTATTCGATCTATTTATTTTATTTATCTTTTTATTTACATCCATTCATTTTTACTTCTGATCATATACATATATGAACGTTAGGCCAAAGTTCTTAAAAAATTTTAATAATCCTGATCATTTTTACATCATTGCAAAATGTCCGTGATAAAATTGAAAAATATTTTTGACCTTATTGCTATTGGTACATTTTTGTATCGCTTATCATTCAATACCGATTATGAAACTTAACTACGCGTCAAACCCTTTTACGTGGATTTTTTCATTATTATAAAGTTACTTATTATTTTGAAAGAAAATTGAATAATATTGAAACTAATAATACACAAAGGATGCCAATAAATGGCAATACAATGTTTTTCTCTGTTTTTTGGGTTATATTTAGATTTTCTCTTATTTCCAAAAAGTCATCAAACGTTTATATGTAATTATTTACTTTGCATATCAATTGCAATATTCTCCGATACTGCCATTACTTTTAAGCAATATTACGTTAGCACTGTAAATACATGTTGATTTCTTGTAAAGAAGTGATGTATCTTTCATTCATTCAACAATTTTTTGAACAACAACTTATTTTAAATTCGCTTACAGTCTCGACAATGTCGAAATACTTTTCATTGGTACCTGAAATATCCAAAATTATTAAATGTTTTTCCCCGAAATTGTAATCCATTCTGTCAGATTCAATATCATCACGGAGTTACCAAGAAATTTTCTCTTTCGTCAACTTTTCACAACAATGATCGGAATCATAGATAAATTATAATTATGTTCAGGTGTTTATTATGTTGTTAAACTTCTAAGATAAGAATTAGAAGGTAGATCAGATACTTTATCTAATCGGCGATGACCACAAATGAGAAAAATTCTACATTTAGTTTCGCCACCAACAAGGAAACATCTTTTCCGCACAATCACTTCGATTTGTCTTCAGTTACTTTTTTTTCTGTTTTCTGTTGCATGAGTTGATTTATTGACCTTTTTCAAAGTGCAAAGGAACAAGTTGTGTTTGATCGAGTTCATGTACTACGGTTTCATCTACAAAGAGTTTTCTGGCAAGTTTTATAAAGTGTGTCAAATTTGTTATAATTCATTGTTACAGGTTTTTGCCAGAATCGTGAACATATTGGTTTGTTTATTTCAGTGATTACCTTCGGGTGAAATGAATGTTTAAATATTTTTCGCGTCATTTTTAATAGTTGGAAAGAATTTTTTTTACCTAGCTGAGTGCATCATAACATTTATAAATACTTCTGCAGTGATTCTCTGAAAAGGCTCCATCCCACAAGGTCCTAGTGTAATTTTATCAACAATGTTTTCAGTATTTTAATAATATTTAATAATATAATATTCAATGACACCGAGTCAAAATTGGCGGAAATGTTTGAGTTTGAAGTTAAACCAATACTAGCGATCCTCTGAGGAGTGGGGATAGAAAGCACGGACCAAAATTTCCTGAAATTTTCTTCATATTTTTCTGGATTTTGAGTTTTGCGAAAAAATGTAGAGGACTTTTAGTCTAAAAAAATACCAAAAAAATCAGGTATATAACCCTCCGTGGTTAAAAATACACTCTGTATGTTCATTCTCATTTTTTCATTAAAACTGATTCTGAGAGTACAAAAACCATAAATGAAGACGGTGGAACAAAATTGATGTTCAACAACTTATTTTTTTTTTATCATTTTTGATGGCTAGGCAAGTTGAAGTGGGCGCATTCGCAAATCAAAAAAAGGAAAAGCGGTTTCTTTTGAGCTGATTGTAGCAAGTATTTTTTCATGACTTGCAGAACAAACGACGAATGCACCGATATTACAAAAATTAGGCGCCATGTGGGAACTCATAAACGCAAAACAACAGAAATCGGCAACATGTCATCCAACAATTCCACCGGCTAGATGAAGTAAAAGATGATGAGTTCCCATTCTATTGTGCATTTTGTGAAAAAGAAAGTTACGTGTTCAAGTGGGTTTCAAAGCGTTACCCGTCACGCGGGAACTCAAGGTAAAGCTGCGAATAATAACGAGTAAGAATTTTCAAAACCAGAAATGACTGCAGAAGAACGTGCCGCGGCGATAGAAATAAAATTTGCCACCTTAGTTGCTCAGACAGGGGTTTCTTTTCGGGCCGCAGAACAGTTTTTAAAATTCTTCAAAAATTTTTCCGAAGATCGTGCGGCTTTGCAAAAAATTAGGCTTTGTAAGGATAAACTGTCGGAAATGATAAAAGGAGTTGCAGATTATGAAGTAGGTGAAACAGTTGAAATTTCAAAAAGGACGAACTTTACAGTGTTGATTGATGAAACAACAGTTCAAGTTAAAAGAAAAAAATGGATGACTTTTTTAGCGAGGTACGTTCATCCAGAATCATCAAACGTTCATACTGTTCTGATAAAATTATTAAATCTTGATGCTACCGGAGGAACGTCAGACAAACTTTTCCGATCTTTCAATACAGAACTCAAAGAACTTAGAATCAAACCCGAAATAATAGGAGCTCTATCAACTGACAACGCTGCCACAATGATAGGACTAAACAACTAATTTAAAACACACCTTACTTCAGTTTCACCGAATTTAATAACAATACCTTGTACTTGCCATAAATCGGCATTGATTGCAGAAAACTCGTGCAGCTGTCTAAAAGACGTTGATGAGTTGATAAAATTTCTATCAACGCTTGTACGCGTAAGAGCGAAACGTGAAGAATCATTCAAAGAATTCCAAGAAACGTTTACAGATAGCAGTTTGGAAATAATAAGATCTTGTGTAACACGTAGGCTCAGTCGCCAAAAAAGCATCGAACGAACCCTTACATATTATGATAGTTTTCTAACATTTTTGACATTTCTTATTTTTCATGAAAAAGATAGCAAAAAAACTTCATGAGCTGCAAGAATGGGAGGCGAAAATGTTGAACCCAGAAACGAAGGGCTATCTTCACTTTTTAATTTTGTTTTAAATATGTTCAATCAATTTAATGCATCATTCGAAGCCGAACAAACAATGATTCATGTCCTTGCACCGCGCTGTAAGGATTTCATTATGACACTTTCAGAAAATTTCATCAAACTTTTGGTACTTTTAGAAACAGACCTGAAATCCATAGATTTTTCATCAACCACAAATCATAAGGACGCTTCCAATTTTGGAATGAAATGCAACACTTACATGAATCGATTACTCCAAAAGAAAACAAGAAAATCCTTGCTATTCAGACAATGTTGGAACGATAAAAAAAAATTGCTTGAAATTTTATGGAATTGCTATCACAGGATTAGTCGAGCACTTTGTCAGAGATGAAAATTTCGGGTTCCTTCAGGAATTGCAAGTTTTTGATTCTGAGAGAGCATTCTTCGATCCTAACCGAGATAAATCCTTCAAAGATGTGAAAATCCTCGCGGAAAAATTAATTGGGAAGTTACTCGACGTAAAAGCGTTGCAGGAAGAATGGGATGAGTTGTATTCTGTTCTGCCATTATACAAAAATCGAATTCTAGCTTCGCAAAATTTCGACGAGATGGCGAAATTCGCTCTTTTTTGTGATGAAAAACGCAGGTTCGATTTTCAAAGTTGAGGCACAGTTGTGAACAGGATTAGAACCCTTCCGCATTCAAATGCGGCCGCGGAAAGAGCTTTTCACTTTTAACCGACGTATTACCAAATAAGAGGAATAAATGTCGATAGAACAGGTCAATGCAAGTAGCATGATGAAGAGTTTTTTGATATCCCATAAGAGATCTGCGTCTGCATTCGAAGTTAATGAAGATATGCTAAAAAAATCAGAACGAAAAATCTTAAAGCATCGAAAAAGAAAAAACCAAAGACAAAAGCTCTGAATTTGCACGTTATTTCGGAAAGCGAGCTGAGTGACGAGGACATGTAAGACATAGGTAGAATGTGTAGCTTCTAATATCGAATCCACAAAAAAATAAATGGCCGAATTCATTTCCAGTCGGGCAGGATATGTAAGTTCGAGTCGCAGAATCGTTCCAAAATAAAAGATGTCGTTGGTCAAAGGATTTTAGACGACACGTATTTTACCGATTTGATAAAAAAAATTTCTGACAAAATTAGAAGCGCTTGAACTTTTCATGCTCGTGATGTCGTTCATCAGAAATTTATGGAGAAAAATATTCGAAGTCTTCTAGTATTTGAACAAATGCAGATATTTGGCATTTCTTTTTGGATTCCAATGGATCTTATTATTTTGTTTCAGAATATTCCAGTTATTCCTTTTTAAAAGGAATAACTTTGATTATTGAACCTTTTTCACATCTCTTCTTGTTTCTGCAGAAATCGTGAAATTTTATTCTTTTGGAGAAAAAAAATTTCTTCCTCCTTTCCAAGACGCGGGCACAAGGTAAACTCATATGAAATATATTGTCTGTATTCGTACTAACTTGAAAAAGAATCAACAGAGAAAAAAACGCTGAGGTTTTTGAGAAAATTGAGTTTGAAATTTTCAAAAAAACAGCCGCCATTTTGTCAATTTTCAGAGTTTTCACAAGTTCTCATGGAATCTGAAACAGAATAATAAGATCAATAGGAATCCAAAAATAAATGCCAAATATCTGCATTTGTTCAAATACTAGAAGACTGATTTACATATGCCGCAAGCCCCGTGAAGTTTAACACGTATTTCCCATAAGAAAAAAAGACGTTTTTGTAAATTTTATTCAGAAATCTCAATATTAGATGAATCGAATTCGAAATTCACCGTTTCTCTCCACAATTGGTCACAGGATGCGAATGAAATATTACCTTTCAAATATCACCCTCATAAGTCTGTTTTATAGGGTCCCAAAGAACCCCCATAAGTGAAAAAATTGGTTTTTCGAGTTTTTGGCGCTAGTTATGATTTTTTTGCGGTTCTTTTAACGCAGATTGTTTCAAATATATCAAATACTAATTATTCTGATAATTAGATGTTGATTCCAATTGTTTCAACAATTTATTATTGTTTTATGCAACTTTCTCTGAAAAAGGGTTAGAAATTCAAGGTTTTTTTCTGAATTTTTCAACCTATTTTCAACGTTTTAGTTAGAGCGAGGTATTAATGTATTAAAGTTAACAAAAATAAATGTTAAAACATTTTTTCTATTATTCATAACAATATTCTCTTAGAATAATGCTACAAAGTTGCGGTTTTTCCTGAAAATTTAAACTTTTTGCTCACTTTTCATTTGAAGTGAGTTAATATTTAATTTGATTTACCAAAAATAATTGATTTAACAAATTCTTCTTGTCAATACCTATCTTCTCTTAGACTAGTGCTTAAAAGTTGCGGTTTTTTTCTAAACTATTGAGCTTTCTAACCATCTTCTCACTTAGTGAAGTAATAATGAATGCGAGTTAACAAACATGCTTATTTAAACAATTTATTATTGTTCATGACCATTTTCTCTCAGATACGTGCCAGAAAGTTCTGGTTTTTTTTCTGCAATGTTTGACTCTGGTCTACCTTTATAGCTGTGAACAAATAATAAATAAACATTAGAGAGAATCATATTTTGAATAGTATTGGATTGTTTCCAGTAAATTATTTTTGTTCCTTTCCGAATGTTCAGAAAACGGTAATTGAAACAAAGAAGCTGAATTCATTCAGTGAAATTTGAGTTTCGAATTGTGTACTGAAATTACGGATCTTCAACGCAAAAATTGAATTTTTAAGAAAGTAGTTCAAATTTCAACCAAAGAGTTGAATTTTCTACGTAAAAATATAAATTTTTTAACAAAAATAGGTATAACAGTTCATACTCTAACAAAAAATGTTATTTTGAGTAAAAAATCATCTAATTTAACCAACAATCAAATCAATTCAAACTAATTAAATGAAATTGGATTTGATTCAAATTCCATTCAGTGCAAAGTTAAACATTCCAGGAAAAACCTCAATTTTCTATCACTTATCTAAGAGGAAATGGTTATAAACAATAATAAATGGTTAAAATAAGCATGTTTGTTAACTCGCATTAATTATTACCTCAATGAAAGAGAAGTTGATGAAAAGTTACAAATTTCAGGAAAAAACCGCAACTATGTAGTATTAATCTAGAAGAAGATAGATATAAACATTCACGATTTGTTTAAACAATTATTCTTGCTAAATTAAATTAAATAATTACCCACTTCAAGTGAAATTGGACAAGAAGTTGTGAATTCCAGAAAAACCGCAACTTTGTAGCATTATTATTATTCCTTCAACGTGTCAAATTAGGCCTATTTTTATATGCATGATATCATAGAATTGATTCGTTGAAAAATTATGATTCAGGATTTCATCGATTTTTTTGAAGAAACAATTCCATCTCTCTTTTATATGTCAGCACAGAGAAACTTTATACTCTTGACATCATGAAAAATCTAGGAATACAGCCAAGAGAAAAAAGTTTTATGTAATTTATGCGTAAATGGAATCATACGAAAAAAGATATAAATTAAATCTATGAAACAAACGCCGCTTATTGGACATTTTTCATAACACGCGTTAATATTCATTTCCATCAAAATACTTATGACTTCGTCAAAAAAAGGAGAAAAAGGTGATAAGTGATAAAATGCAATACGGATAAGATCCATATTGTCATAGTACAGAGTGCTTCATATGGATTAGAAAAATCCTATACACGCTCTAAGGTTTCTATATTAACACTTACTATTTACAACGCAGCACGGGATAGAAAGTAATTATTTATACATCAAACGAAAGGCAGCTGATATGATGGTGAATACTTTCGTAATCTAAGGTTAAAATCATTATTTGATGAATATAAATTTGAAATAAACAAATTTTCGTGAATATATGAAAATCCCCTCTTTTATTAAATTGATTTAGTCAAATATTGGAACAAGATTAATTTCAGCAGATTCAGTTAGAAAAAAATAACTCACCCTCATAATATTTAAATTGATTGCAGTTACTTGCAAACGTTAAAATTACTTCTTTCAGCGCAATCGGCAATTACCCTGCAATTAGCGGTAAGGAGAAATGCATGCACCATTCACTTGTAAATCAATACGGTTGATAAATACCTGTTAAATTAGTGAAGGAGATCAATGATTCATAGAAAAAGGCATAGATCTTTACTATATGGAGATCAACATACAACCAGTCATAATTGTACGTTAAAAAATATTAATAAGATTAACATCTCTTCATAGGTTAATGCAAGGGTGGTTGTTCATTCATGATGACCTTTACTGGACAGAATCCAGAGTTGAGGCCTTCGTAACATCTATACCAATCGTAAGTGAATTTATTCGTATATAAAAGTTGTTCACGGTCGTAAATCGATGTAGAAATCGTATGCATTTGGAACCTCAAGAACGAATGAAGCTTTGAGCTAGGATAGTTGCCGTAAAATTGAGAAGGAGAAATCTTATAGATATTTAGCAGAGAACCTAGACGACTTCTCTTCCAAGATTTCTAATGCCAACATGTTAAATGTAGCCTTCCACTGATTTACCCTGAAAAAAAAAGATTTTTCTAACCAAGTAAATGCACTTGAATCCTGTTTCTCAGGGTCAAGACAATATTCTCCCAAGGTCTTTCATCATTGAAATCAGACTTTTCCTTGAAAAAAATTGATGCATTCATAGCGACCAAGCATTTCTCTAGACAAATAGAATATTGGGTTTACATTAATATTTATTTTTTTAGTTGAAGGCAATGACTGGTGGAATTACACTATCCTTATGAAATAACCATTGCATCAACATCATTATTATTAAGTTATTTATTACTCAAATTGAGCATTTTGTAATCATGTTTTGATTTGTCATTGAATTTTCTATTGTCCGAATCATGTCCGAGGACGGACGTGATTTATTCTTCCTCCATGGATGATTATTTGATTGCAAATTCTTGTTTTTGATTTATGTAGTGCGCGGAAGATGCAGGTGTACAATTATGAAAATCACCTCGGTGTAACTCCTCTTTCAGTCAGTGTAGAACATCATTTGTTATCCGTTTACCTCTCAATGTTTCATACGCAGTACAATTCTCTTACTCTTATGGTTAAAAGTAAGATGAAAATAATTTCATTATTGTTTAATGCTTGCCAACCGTTACAAGAAGAGATCCCTGTTGCCGATTGTGAAATCCTTCCACGGCTCAAGTGGTTTGTGCCCATGCTAAGTTTTTTCAATGTTTTTGCTGATTTGTATTCACGAAGAGGCTACGGGGTCAGGGTCAGGGTTATTAATTACTTCAATTGAGTATTTAAAGGTCATATTCTGATTTAACATTGCATTTTCTAGTGCGTTATATAGTTCATGTGTAGGAAACAAGGCTGATGAATTGATTCTTTATAGATGAAAAGCCATTTACGAGACAGGAAGACGGTAACGCTAAGGGCGTCGGCTCTCAGCTCACCACGCCCAAAAGTCCTAAGGAACGGGGGAGGGGGGGGGGGAGTAGGTCAACACAGCGCCGACGCACATGTTTAGGACGCTGATCCGACCAGGCGAACTTCGGATCCGAAGAAAATAATATGCCGGGATTGCAACCGGAAGGGAAATTCAATGGAGGGCTTCATCACTCTGTGGCAACGATAGACATGGAGAATTTCAACGGGTTGGAATCGCTTCCAAAAATAAAACCCTCTAACATTTTTAATAGCCACTGTATCAACTTACTAGAATAGTGTAGAGGCTCGGGTTCGAAGACCTCTAAGTTCTGCAGATGTAGAATGCAAACTTGAACGAAACAATCCTCGCTGGATTACTGAAGACTCAGAGAAAATAACAGTAATTCTAGAGAGAATATTCGGGGCAAACCTAATAAGTGAGATCAGCTAAAGTACCGACGCGGCCAATACGTGGATCTTCTTGCACGTTGATAAGGCTCTCGGTTCGAAAAAATATTGTTATATTGACAGGTAGGGAACTAGAAGGAAATACGAGGTTCCAAATGATTGAGGCAAACGATTCGAATAAGATTATTTTGGGTAGGGCAAATTTATTCGTAACGATAGACAGGGTTACTAGCATATGTGTTATAAGAACAGCGGCGAACCTTGATACCGAAATTGTATTGACACTAGAAAACCTGCGTAAATTCGAAATGGTGTTCACCTCATGGTCAAATTTGTGTACGCTGGACGCTGACGGGAATAACTATCCGTCTGTAACAATTGTCGATTGGAGACGAAGGTTAAAGCGGCTAAGTCGTTTTGCTCGACGAGGAGGAGGAAATGTACATGGAGCCTTAGGCGGGCACCTAAATATCGGAAATATATAGAGTAGAATAGTGTTCAGATACTATCGCCCAGAAATCTATCATAACGTTGAGGAATTCGTCTGGCGCTGCAATCCTTGCCAGAGGTGTTGAGTTGAACAGATCCGCCCAGTCAACTTGATAGGAAAACGTGTGATCGAGCAAATCTGGACAGTAGTCGCCGGTGAAGTTTCGAGTCCTTTCCCAGCAGCAGAAGTGGGTTGAGTGCGTTCTGATGCACATGGCAAATGAGGCCACCATTCAAAAACCTTCCATGGGCCTGCTTGTTTCGCGTTTTGGAACCCCAGTAGTAGTCTACCCTGACAACGGGACCGAATTCACAAACAAGCTGATGAGCTTGTTTGTGCATTGTTCCCATGCTCTTGAACATTTGTATGATGAGAGAAATGTGCAAGTGAATCAGAATAATCTTCACAATGAATCCCGTATACTATGCCTGAGGGACGCGAGCTCCGCTTTGCGTTCAATACTACCGTTTACGGTTCTTCGGAGGTTCCAACGGCCTTACTAAATTTCGGAAGAAACCTTTTACTGTACCAGATACTGTGTTGACAGCTCTAGGGAGGGATTCAACGTTACGAGCCGAAACCAGTGGAGTAAGCAGAGCGTAGAGAATACGAGGGACCGGATCTACCGCCACCTAGATCATGCATGTATGACGCAGGCTAATTAATATAACAAAAGCGAATGGGGCAGAGCTTCCAGATTGAGAGATCATGTTTTGAATCCAAAGTGGAAACTGTCAAAGAAGGCTGATGATGCAGCCGCCAAGTTGTGTCTTAAATTGATAGGCCCTTCTCTGATTGAACTTCGCGAACGCCTCTCCCTAACCTTTACACTGAAACCCGAACCTGTAGTAATTGTGGATTTTTCCCATTCGATAGCATCAGCAGCTAAGAGCCCAGCAATCACAACCAGTCATGCCCAGGTCTCCATCAGCTGAGCTAGCATCACCAGCTGCCTCCTAGCGCCACCAGTCACGCCCAAAGCTCGACCTGCCGAGCCGGTGCCACCAGCTACGCCCAAGTGTTTGCCCCTTTAATGATGCATACAAGTGTCAGGACTTCAAGGGTTTGCTGTTGGCCAAAGGAGGGCCCTCTCCGGAGCCAGGCTCACGACACTAGTCTGTGTGACATGTGCTTCAGACTCAGGCAGCGAGGTTACACTGTCACCACATGCCCAATGTGTGGGGAGATAGGAAATGCCGATGGGGGTTTGGAACATGAACGAATGCAGGACCCTCATCAGCACTTTCCGTCAAGAAATATCCAATCTAAGCTCGCGAGAAGGTCTCCTACGATCAGGGCCAAAAGAACGCTTGAAAGACATTACAAGCGCCACTAAAGAGCCGACCATGCTTGACTTTGTCGTCCGCCTATGGGTGCCGCGACCCTGCTCCTGTCGGGGAGGCACTCGGTGTAGGCCCTTCTTATCCCATCTTGACCTGGGTACCGTTGGCCACCGCAGGTATGTTTTATTCTATTCGTGGAGTTTGTATCGGAATATTTATCAATTATATATAATTAATAAATAATCCTACAATAATGTACGACTGTATACAGAATTCCATATTTCTGTTTGTATTTTCGGATCACCTTCAGGACATTTCCTGGATTTTGAGGATATTCCCTGGATTTCCAGGATATTTCCACCAAAGTTAGAAGGGCCAAACCAAACCCCTACCGCTAACGGATCCCCATTGATCATTTGTCCTTCCTCCTTTAAATGCTAACTTCTAATGTTCTCTTTGTGCACTTTTGTGACTCCGATTACTTTCCCGGAACGTGAGATAAATGACCTATGTCTTCCATCTAAGGTTGGGAGAGTCGTTTCAGTCGCATCAGGCTGTCGTCAGATCCGGCTGATTGACAGGAGTATCTGCAAAGACGCTGCATATTTTAACGTAATTTGCCGATGGCCTCGATGGATGATCAGAAAGCTGCTGATTCAACTTCCCATATGCTGATTCATTCTATGGGAATACTTTAAGGTTCTTACGAATATAGTGAGATTCATAGAAGCATTATTACCCCTCTGGAAAACATCGTCTGCTAACTAACAGCGTCTCTCCCCAAAGGAACTAATTTACGTGAGCATAAGGTCACTCATACATCTTATTTGGACGACTTGAATTTCTATGCTTCTAGCAAGAACATCCCAAGCATGATCTCATGATCATCAAGGGATACACTAGAGGAATCGGTACAAACTGATGGAACAAGTATGCCAAGATTCATCTAAAACTTGGGCGATCCACAGGTATTCGCTCCGAGCTTGTGAACAAAAGTACTATTAGAGACCATGACTCTGGAGAGACCTAAGATTATCTGCCTCCATGTTTGCTGCCCTAGTTCTACTGCATTAGTTTGGTGTAATTCCAAAGACGAAGAACAAGCTCACGGCTCTCGACATTACAAAACGTAGGATTATGTATTTGAAGCAAAAGCTTTCATACCAGCTTGTCACATCCGCACTTATACATCGCACGCTGTGGATTCAGGCTAGGGTTCTTTAATCTCTAATATCTGTATAATCGAACTATTCCGAATTACGTGTCCCTCTCTGCCACAACACCAGCAGCACGCCTCCCTGTCTGGCCTAGTGCAGGCTACTGTAATGTCGATCTTAACCTGTCAGCGGTAGTACTGGGTAACTTCTACATTCTTCCGTACAGGATAGAACAGTTAGTTCAACACAAACTGTCCTGTCTTATGAATCCTCACAGCGGTCACCCCAGCCATTTCAACATAGGCCTTCAGGTTACTCCCGAAGGATCTCTTCATCAAGCTCGCCTCAAAATCACCTGAATCTAAGTCACTCATGTGGTTTTGGAGGGCCTTATCAACCTCCACCCTCTCCGTCGAAGGTTTCAAGTAAAGAATCTTGACCTCTACTCCCAAAACAAGCTTTCGCACGTCGTATAAAT
>WSXT02211418.1:0-17721 GCA_011762715.2 Neuroterus valhalla | reverse complement strand
ATCGATATCTCGTCCAATCCAATCTCGATCTCGTGATCGAGATTTTTCATAACTATCGTCTCGATATCGTCTCGACTTTCGACTTCGAGACGAGACGATAGCGAGAGTTCTCTCGAACTCTCGTGTAGCTCTAGCTTTATCCAATTCTGTTACATATTGAATTAATTATCTCTAGTTTTACTGATGCTTTCGATATAATTATTTTTTTATTTAAAAGGTATATATTTATATCAGCTTTCAGTCACGTGAATGTTGTACCTTGCACTTGAGTACCTTCGAAATAATAATAATTTAATTGTTTAAATAATATTATCCTAATGTTAACCACAACGAAATCGATTGAAAAAATTACAATCGTATTTGTTACGGTTTCAGCTACAAAAGCCTTTTTTCAGAAAGATGGGGCCGTAACTAATTTAAGAGTGAGAAAATAATAACGTTTCCCCGGAGTGAAAACTGCGTAAGCAGTTCAAGACTGAATGTACCGACACGCTCCTACAGCGGCTACTCGTCGCGCTTCATGGAATGCAGTTAAAATCATTTTCGCACTCTTAAACTAGTAACGCCCTCATCTTTAAGAAAGAAGGCTTTTGTAGCTAAAATCATTAGGAAAATGATAGTAATTCTTTCAATCAATCTCGTTGTGGTTTACATTATGATAATATTATTTAAAGAATAAAATTTTATTATTTCGAAGATACTAAAGTTGGAGATACAACATTCACATGACTGAAAGCTGATATTATTACCTTTAAATTAAAAAAAATTTCTAACGATATCATCAATAGAACCAGAGATAATGAGTTTAACATGTAACAGAATGGGATGAAGCATTAAATTTACATTTTTCTGTACTTACAAATACCAAAACACAAAAAGCTGTAAAATAGTTAGGTGGCAAACAGACCAATAAAATTAACAAAGTACAAAAATGCACTATTTGTTTCATGGAAATATTCATGAGGATGGTCATTGTTAACTCATGTTTATTCTCCATTTTTTTGGCAAGCTAGATCGAGAATTTTTCCAAATTAGTAGCGATAATGGATCTTTTGAGCATTCAAGACTAAAAGAAACCAATAACGTCAGAAAGCAGCTTTCTTCTTAATTTTTATAATCTTGAAAAAATCACTTGTATGATGAATACAATAATAAAAATCAGGCATCGATACAGTCCTATTTCTTCTTGCTTTTTCGCGACTCACTTTTCTTTTGACGTAAGCGCTCTGGCCATCCATACGTAAGACAACTCCAATCAAGGTGGTGGAAGCAGAATCGGTTTCTCCTCTTAAATGCTCAAGTTTGGCGGCTGTGTGAATTTATTTATGAGTGTGCAGTGAACAGCGAAGTTCCGAGTGACTGAAGAAAGGCGATTTTTGTCCCAATCTAAAAGGGAAAGGGTGGCCAGGCAAATCTAATAATTATAGAGCGAACAGGCTACTAAGTACTTTAGGTAAAATAGGTACCAAAATACTTATTAATAAAGTCATGGGAGTAACAAACGAAAGGACCTGAAAAGTTCATTGTGGATTTATACCAGGAAGATCCTGTGCGGATGAGACATTTAGCTTGAGACCGATCACAGAAAAAAGCCTCAAATGGACCAAAAACATTTTCTGTGCATTCGAGATCGATTGGTGCAAGTACTTTTAATTCTGAATTAAAATAATTGTAAATAATTTGAAAAACAATGAATAATTTAAAAAATTTACATTAATTTGAAATGAAAACCACTGGTGATCAAAACAAAAGTATGAGAGAGCCTCAATCAAGAACAATCTCTGTGCGTGGCCTATTCGTTCCTCCCCAACGAAAGAGGCGAGCAGCAGATCGATCGAGAACCGTGATCGTCGACTAAAACTCAACTCAGATACGACAGAACATTTTTAATCGTATCTCAGGAACCAATGAAGATTTTTCAAGTTTCTTCAGCCTAAATTAAATATGAAATTTTAGGCTCTATGTCATTTAGTTTTCAGATTTTTGCAACAGTTTTCCTAGGTCATGCCAAAAATTGAAGTACAGCTACAAAATTTCAGAGCATCTAGAATTTTTCGTTAAAACTCATCACATGTTATACTCTCTTCAGCAGATAAAAAAACTGTTTGAATGTTCGTGGCCTTGCGCTTGCAGATGCTGACCAGACTAGATACCATCATGAAGAGCATTGTTCTTAAGATTTACGTGAATAAAGCAAAAAATATTGTGTTTGAAAGTAAGGATGCGAAAACGAAATGCAATATTGCTTTGAATGAAGAAAGGATAGAATTAGTTGATAGTTTCTTGTATCTTGGAATTATGTTTACTGCTGACGGGAAAGTAGATGCAGAGATTTCCAGACGTATAAATGAGGGCATAAAGAATATCGGCAGTGTACGGAGTATTACTAAAAGTGAAAAGTCACAGTTGAAGCTAGAATGGCTAATTATAATTCTGTGCCAGCACCAACTGTCCTGTATGGTAGCGAGACTCGGACGTATCAGGAAAAGGACACGAGTAACGAACGTAATTGGCATCCAATTCTGCGTGATTTGTGCGGTTGAACGCTAATGGACAAAGTGAGTAACGATTGGGTTCTCAAACAATGTGACGTAGAAGAAACGCTGTTTGACGAAAGTGACAGAAATTTGCCGGAATGTTTCGGTCGCTTTGAGAAAATGGATAAAGATCGATTAAGAAAGCAAGTGCATCTAGGTAGGGTGAATGGTAGCGTATCCAGAGGCATACCAAAGAAGGAAAGGATAGATTGTGTGAATGGGACCCTGAAGAGGAGAAATATAAAGAGTCGTAGAAACAGAAGAGCTTTTATAAAAAGATGCATGGATGTGAAAGAAGCATGAGATGTATGCCAGGATAGGGATAGGGATGTAGAATAATGAATTCCAAAGGCTGAGGTGCTTCATCCTGAAAAAAGAAGTGAGGATCAGATTCAATACACTGAGATCCCAATTGTAGTATAGCGTGGGTATAGTTTCAATTTCCCCTATGGACTGCTGCAAGCAGTCGTGCTTCACATGAACAGTCAGGGTCAAAGTTATCATAACTATTCGATTGAGATTTTGATTGACACTTCACTTTGAACTACAAACGCTGCCTCCTCTTGAACTTTGAAATTTTGGCCTAATTTAAGCAGAACACACGGGACACTTACTGCAGAGAATTCCATTGACAAGCTACTGCGCATTTTCTGGGTTTAGCAGTGCTCCGTACTTTGCTCACACTTGACCTTGCTTGCTTGTTTCCTCGTCCTTTCGCGCAAGTTGTTCATTTAAGAGTTGCACTTCCAAGAATTTCGCTCGTGGACAAGATGGCCAGGAGGATTGGGAGAGAGGCACTCGCCCAACCATCAGTCTCTGCTGACGTCCGTCAGTTTGCACGGGCCTTGCTGTTCGCGTATAAGCTCCTGCCAAAGTTGTCTTCAGGCTGTTGAAGTCAAGCCCGAAACCAGACAACTTGCGCGGGAGCAGTATACTGCAAAAATAGGAAACACGCTGGGACCTTAAAAGAAGCACTTTTCGGCATGGCCTGACATGATCCCAAGCCTATCTCAAGAAATTTCAATGTGAACAGTCTTTTCTTGCTATTTCTAATCAATCTTTCTATCTATCGAAATCGTACTATTTGAAGCAGTAGGAACCTAAATTGGTTAGACATATAAAGTCCAGCTATCTGGTCAGAAAATTTGAGCAAATGTGGTGATTTTTGGAGCAGTTATTTTATTCTCTCAAATGCTTTATTTGGGTGTGCAAAATAAGGGATCAGGTTCTGTGACAAGGATTCTGTCTCGGAACATGGAAATTTTTATGGAAAAAGGTAGAGAGGCATCTAAGAGGTAAAAGTGTTCCTACCTGAAATGAAGTAGGTAATATTTCGCGTGAGACTAAAGAAAACAGTTTTCTACCAACAATGATCTAGGGGGCGACGGCTTTCAAAATGAACCCGATTTTGCTCAATTATTCGTAAAAAACGCATGTTTCTTTTTCGTTGCTATGTAGCTCGAATCCTGATGACCAGATATGGTAATAGTCAACGGATAAATTAAAATGGACGTAAATACCTGTCATTCTAAAGCAGAATAGATTGTCCTAACAATAATAAATCGCGTAGCACCTGCTGCAGGTAACCCATTTTGACCTGATTTTACAGGTAAATGCTCAGATTTCAGTTTCTTGTAAATAGTTCGTTTCCGAGTTGTCACAAAAGTAAGTACCCAGAGAATGGATACAGCAGACTCAATTTTGCGAAATTAAAAAAAGAAGTTCCTACCCCTAATAGGCTCGAATAATAACCATGCAAAGTGCACCCTTCATCAATTCGGTTACTAAATCGCACTGCGCAACAAAACTACGACCGATTTCTCGATATACAAGGTCTCAAGTCAAGTAATTATGATCAACGGATTATTTATTTATCTATTTATCAATAACAAACCACTTTTGATTGTTAAATAAGTAATTATTCAAGTAAATAAATTCACACCACACATAAAATGTGAATTTTTCGGAATTTTTCACTACAATTCACACTAAGGAAGCCTTATTGTAGAATAAAACTAACTATCTATTCATTTGATAAATAAGTAAACGCTAAAGTAGGCTTCCATTTCTAGAAACATAGAGGTAACATGCGACTTGTGAAGTGCTGTCTTTTTTTAGCTGGCGTGCAGGGGATTAGTGATGAAATACGGTGAGTGTACGGCACTGGCTGTCCAAGAGTCAAGGAAAAAGCGCGGGAGACCGTCCAATTTTGAAAGGCTGAATAGAGAGAGGATACAAAGTGAGAAGTCGAGTGAGCTGTTTCGGAAGTGGCGGACAGCGGTTAGCACTAACAGCAGTGAAGTAGAAAAAACGGAGGACAAGAAAACAACGAGAGTAGAGGAAAAGGGTAAAGGGTAACGAACCTAAAAAAATGAAAACGAAGCGAAGGACTCCGGAAAGAAATCGTGAGGGAGGAGAGATGTTCGCGAAGATAAAAGCGCTAATAATTGGTTCTAGGGAAGAAACATGGTGAAGTCTAGAGAAATTTAGAAAGAAGGTTGAATGAGGTAGAAAAGCAAAGGGAGGAGGTAAAAAGGGAGTAACAGCAGTGCGAAGGAAATGGGAAGAACAATGGAAAGTAAAAAAAGATAAGGTTTGGAGCAAACTGAAAGAGATAAAGAAGAGGCAGCAAGAAAGTGAATGAAAAATGAGAACAGAAATAAATGCATTAGAGGAAAGAATAAACAGAATGGATGTGAGGATGGAAAGAAAAGAGATAGATGCAGGAGGTGCTGGAAAAGCGGAGGAATGTGAGTCAAGTAGGAATACGGTGGAGGGAGAGTTGCAAGTAAGACTCTCAAACCCGTAAAAGGGAGGAAGTATAAAGAAATAAAGAAGTAAACGCTAAAATAAATAAATTCTCATCAACAATCAAATGTGCATTTTTGGCATTTTTCACTCTAATTTCTACTAGGTAAGCTTATTATAGATTGGAAATAAATAGTTTATTTTTTTTATCCAATACATAAATAATTTTTTAAATAAATAAATCGCCATTGCCCATGCAATATGTATTTTTTACTGGAATTTCTACTTGGAACGCCTATTATGGATTGAAATATATATTATATCATTTTTCATTGGTAAATAAACAATTGTGTAGATGAAGAAATTGCAATGTCCATCACATGTGCATTTTCCGGCATTTTTGACTAAAATTTCTACTAGGGACGCCATATACTTTCAATCCAGTTTGCTCGTAATTAATTTTTCGCCCAAGTTCAACTACTCTTTCACGCTCCTTAACTACTATGTTTACCAGTTTATCATTATAAAATGTTGATTCAAGTTTTACCGGCTCATATTTCTGAATGATATTCTTATGAATTATTCTATTAACAATAGAAGGATGATCTAAACTGTGAGTCAGTGACGTAAAATTGTGTAGTCAGCTTTTGAACAGAATTGAGACAAATGACAAAAACAAGAAATTATCAATAATAACGCATTAAAAATAAAACAAAAATGTTTCTACTGGTTTATTGGTTTTTTGGTAATTATAATAATCCCTGCTAATATAAATTCCAGTAAAACATGACAAAAAATGCATATTTGATGGGTGATGGAAATTTATTTATCTGAACAATTATTTACTTATCGAAAAGAAATGAATTAATATTTACTTTTAATATATAATAAGCGTCATTATTAGAAAATTTATTTGAAAATACCGAAATTTGCACATTTGATAGGTAATTTTGTAGGTGTACTTTGCGAAGTGAGCTATTACTATTACTATTACCTATTACTCGTAAGCTATTATGGGTAGGAACTTTTTTTCCTAATAACGCTAAATTGAGTCTGTTTATATTCATTCTCTGTGTACTTACTTTGCGACAACCCGTAAACGACAGTTTCAATTAATGTGCTGACTATTACCAGATCTAGTCATCAGGATTCAAGCTGCATAGCAACATAAAAAAACGTGTATTTTGACGAGAAATCGAGAAAAAATCGGGGTTTTTTGAAAGGCCGTAACTCCCCACCCACTTTCACCACTTTCACCCACTTTATTTTATAAAGAAACACGTTTACCTCTAAGATGCACAGGAAAGCAGCAATCCACTGCTATGTTGAATTCTCCACCTTTTTCCGAAAAAATTCCGTGTTCGGAGACAGAGTCCTTAGGGCACCAGACAAATCGCATTTAGGATCTTCGCACGTGCCCAACTGTGCACGTCGATGGCCAGACGGACAACTGTGCACGTGTACAGTTGTCCGAGTGCTAACTATGAACGAGCACGGTTGTCCAAGTGCCAACTGTGCACGTGTACTACATAATGTCTCCTAAACCCCTTTTTCCCAAGGTTTGAACATAGAACTTGAACACGTGTTTACGTGCTCAGTTAGAATTTGGATAACTGTACAAGAGCGCACCTGCACGTGCAGGGCTGTCCGTCTGGCAATCGACGTGCACAGTTGGACACGTGCTTCGATGCTAAGTGCAAAGTTGTTTTACTACCAAATCCTTGTCACAGAACCTGCCCTATTATCTTGCACACCCAAATGAAGTACATGGAAGAAAAAAATGACTGCTCTAAAAATTACCATACAAAAGTACCAGGTGACTGGCCTAAGAAGCCCTTATATATTTCCATCCATTCCTCAAACTATTTACAATTTTCAAATTATGGAGCGGTCGAATATAAATGATATAATTGGTCACGTGACGCTCTGGTACATGACCTTGAATATTACTCCCATTGTTATATTGCACGACTATGAAAATTACAATGCTGATTTGTACCAATTAAATATAGAAGATTCTATTCTTTTAGCGGGGCTTCCATCAAACGCGCGGTTTCTCTACCCCGGAAACCAAAATCAATTAATTTAGGTTGAAGGGATTTCAAAGGCTTCTGAATTACGTTTATTTCACTGCAATTACAGATTGCTACGGATTGATTTTTGAAATAATATCACTTTTTATTACTTTTTTGACTGGCTCATAAGTCGCAGAAGCTTTTACGTCTTCTAGAACTCAAATAGCAAGAGGAATCTAGTAGCCTTGCATATATTTTCTTTTAATCTCTCGTCAATTCATAAATTTTTCAAATCGTAATATGAAAGTCTAACGTGAAAATAGTCCGTCTCCTTCAGAAAGAGGGAATCTCATTTAACATGACTTTGCCTGAAATGGTCATTGCATTATATGGCACATTCGAAGCTATTCAAGAAATTGACTGATAGACATAGTAGAAAAACGATTCAGTTTACGAAGTTTTGAATCTGCAATTGACAGATACGCAAATCACAGAGTTGTCATTTCTATGGGTTTTTTTCCTGGGTAGGGGGTTACTCATTGAACGATCACGGAATTCGAGTCATGAAAGTCTCTTATCTGGAAAAATTCAAAGTCTACGCAAAATTGGCAAAAAATAAAGCAAGTGATATTTACGGTAACTTATATTTGCCATAAATCACAACTATTCCCTTTTCCCATGTTCTCTGGCAGCGAGAGGACACTGATTTGAATGCTGATAGAAATAAGTCAAACCACTAGTTTCTGCTGATTTTGTTAAACTTCGAACTTGCTCTGATGAGAGATGCCGCAATTCGACTTGACGCTAATGTGTATAAATGTCATGAAGGGAGAGTTACTCAACATTAAATTTTAACTCCCCTTCCCCCTGTGTTTCGTTCAATATAAAGATAAAAATCACATTGCACCATGAAGGACAGGGAAATAAAGTCATGGTTATCTTTGTCGGACCAAAGGAGGTAAATAAGTGGCTGGTTTTCGTGGGTTATGAATGCCCTCTATAGAATGGTGTCTAAACTTACTAAAACGCATCTATCGTAACATATATTTTGAACATAATTCAAATTTAGAGAGAACGGAAACATTAATTGAAATTACTTCATTTTCAACAGGAATTTTTTATATGACCAATTGTATATTCAAGAGTTTCAGTTGTAAAAATTATACTTTATTGTTATGGAACTCCGAGGTTTAGAAATCGCAATTCGTTTGGCATTATTTGATAAGAACAATGATTGCTAAGTGTAGAACTAAGTTTATCGTTCTTTTATACATTTTAAAACATTTTCTGGGATGATTAGGTTTTGAACAGGAAGAACTTACAAATTGGCGGGTAACACTTCTTAAAAAGTTATTTATTAATAACACTGAAGCATCTAGTGGAGTGTTCAATACAGCTTGGAACTTCTCCAGTTTCTAACACCAGCATTGTATTTATTTAATGTCTTTATTAGTTATAAGTTCCGGCGTTCTATGAACGAACCAGTGCTGTGCTCGTTAGGACGCCTACAAGCGAAAATTAGGCGCTAATCGCCACACACAGACAAACAGAAGCATACACACAAACTCATAACCAAGCACAGATAGTGACACAATCATTTAAATCGAGCGGAAGTAGAATTTTTCAGAAAAACATACACACTCCTAACATATCGAACGCCTCGTGATGTTAAAACAGCACGAAATAGGAATACAAAACTCAACTCATAAACATTATAAAAGATAGCAAGGATTATGAACAGTACAAAAAAATACATTCTTGCCGCCCGCCGTGAACAATCGATCACAAAAATTGCGAGATTTCATTATTCGTGAAACAAATTGGCCACCCGTCATGTTAATACTGTGAAATGATTGAAAATATCATGTTGATGATATAAAACATTACATAAAATACATACATCATAACAATGGTAGAAGCTGTGAAAATACAACATTCAAGTTTAAGAGTAAAGCTGAAAATGCTCATTCATATCCTCAAGTAGTATTGCAAATAATATTCGTCGAATCAAGAAAAATTTTCCTTCGAGAGAGTAACCTAACTTACAATATGTTCGAGAGAATCTGATAACTCAGCGGCCCAGCCGAAGATGTAGGCAACAAGCAAATTTTAGAGATCCAACGGTCGAACTCTGAAACAGCAGTTTTTCCCCTTACCGTACGGACGACACTGTAGTTAGCTATAGATATAGATTTGTAATTTTGGACAGTGTTTATAAAAAAAGTATTAGTCGCATCAGGGAACTAAGGGTATCGCTTCATTCGTCTCAACGATATCTTTTGGAGGTGCCCGAATCAGGTTTGAGAATTAATTATTTAAGAAGTAAATTGTTAAAGTTTCAAACAAATGTATTAATCCGATGACCATTTCGAAAGCATTGCCAGATAACCAATGTAAACACCCCGTGATGATCCGAAAATGGCTCCAAAAGGATCAACATCCAAGAAAGTAAAAAAACGTTGAACGAGAGAGGGAACCATCATACCCATCACCTTTCAAGCATATGCGATTTATGATTATTTATTACAACATTTTTTTATGCCCTCCACGCCCACAATGCATACTAAAAGGAAACGTATATAGATTTGAATTCCTGGACTCTCATAAAAATGAAGCTGGCAGTTCTTCCAGAAAACCAATGACATCAATGGATTCTCCTCAGAAAAACCCTTTGCAGATGAGGAGACCAGAATAAAAAATAATTTATTCAAACAATTACATTGTTTATAATTATCATTTTTTCTATCCATTAAGGAATAACAATTCAAGTTTAATCGCAACCAAGGAACGTTCCCTATAGTCACATTGATTAGTGAAAATTTTGAAAATTGAAAGAATAATAATTTAAACAATCTTTCCAACCCTCCCACACACAATACATACTAAAAGCCAGCGTATATAGATTTCAATTTTTGGCCTACCATAAAAATATAGCTGGCACGTCTTTCAGAAAACCAATGACATCAGTGGATTCCCTCGGAAATACCCTTTGGAAATTAGAAGTTCAAAATGGAACATAATTTATTCAAACCATTAAATTATTTATAATTTTTCAATTTTCTTAAAAAAATTGGAATATAACAATTCATGTTCAATATCAACTTAGGAATGTTCCTCATAGTCAAATTGATTAATGGAAATTTTGAATATTGAAAAAATATGAATTCAAACAATCTTTCCAACCCTTCCACACACAATACATACTAAAAGCCAGTCTATATAGATTTCAATTTTTGGCCTATCGTAAAAATATAGCTGGCAGGCCTTTCAGAAAACCAAAGACATCAGTGGATCTCCTCGGAAATACCCTTTTGAGATCAGAAGTTCAGAATGAAAGATGATTTATTCAAACAAATAAATTGTTTTTAATTTTTTATTTCCAAAAAACAAGTAAGTTAAAACAATTGATGTTTAATCTCAACTTAGGAATGTTCCTCATAGTCAAATTGATTAGTGGGAATTTTGAAAATTAAAAAAATAATAATTTAAACAATCTTTTTAACCCTTCCGCACACAATACATACTAAAAGCCAGCGCATATAGATTTCAATGTTTGGCCTATCGTAAAAATATAACTGGCAGGCCTTTCAGAAAACCAAAGACATCAGTGGATTCTCCTCGGAAATACCCTTTGGGGATCAGAAGTTTAGAATGCGAGATAATTTATTTAAACACAGAAATTGTTTATAATTTTTAATTTTTCCGAAAACAATTCAGTTATAACAATTGATGTGTAATCTCAACTTAGGAATTGTCCTCATAGTCAAATTGATTAGTGGGAATTACGAAAATTGAAAAATTATTAACTTAAACAATCTCTCCAACCCTTCCACACACAAAACATACTAAAAGCCAGCGTATATAGATTTCAATCTTTGGCCTATCGTAAAAATATAGCTGGCAGGTCTTTCAGAAAACCAAAGGCATCGATGAATTCTCACCGGAAATACCCTTTGGAGATCAGAAGTTTAGAATGAAAGATGATTTATTGAAGAAATTATATTGTTTATAATTAAAAAAATTTTTTGAAACAATTCAGGAATATACTAATATCGTACACCTGGAATCGTGGAAATATGTAGCATTGCTAGGGAGGGTTAATCTTTCTATATTAGCATAAAGTTGACCAAGTAATTGGTTCGTGGTAAATAGGTAGGGGGCGGTCCTCGACTTGATGACAGATGAGACTCCTCCACTCAAAAATCTTTCTCATGATTTTATCTCCGTAGTTGATTGAAGTAATGCTTTCCGTTTCTCATTCTCGTATTGACGTTAAGTGTATGTGAGTGCAGTGACATGATCATAAATTTTTCTATTTGATGAATCCTGAAAAGGATACTCCGAAGAAGGTTTTAATCTGAAGGCAGAAAACGGTACGTACTGTATTTGTATTTTTCCACGATTCTTCCAATTTTCGCATGCTTGTAAGAGATATATTGTGACTATGAGGAACATTCCTAAGTTGATATTGAACATGAATTGTTATACCTTAATTGTTGATAAAAGATAAAAAATTATTACCAATTTAATTGTTTAAATAAATTATCTTTCATTTTAAACTTCTGATCTTCAAAGGGTATTTCTGAGGAGATTCTATTGATATCCTTGGTTTTCTGGAAGAACTGCAAGCTTCATTTTTATGAGAGTCCAGGAATTCAAATCATTATACGTTTGCTTTTAGTATGTGTTGTGGGCGTGGAGGGAATAAAAAAATGTTTTAATAAATAATTATAAATTGCATATGGTTGAGAGGTGATGGGTAGGATGGTTCCTCCTCTCGTGTAACGTTGTCTTACTTTCTTGGATGTTGGGTAGTCAAAAACGGAAAAAAGGTTATAAACAATTGAATTGTTTAAATAATTATCCTTTCGGAGCCATTTCCGGATCTCCACGGAGTATTTACATTGGTTATCTGGCAATGCTTTCGAGATGGTCATTGGATTGATACATTTGTTTAAAACTTCATCTAAATGTTTATCAACAATCTATTTGTTTAATGAATTGATTCTCAAACCTGATCCGGGTATCTCCAAAAGATATCGTTGAGGCGAATGAAGTGATACCCTTAGTTTCTTGATGCGACCAATACTTTTTTTATAAATACTGTCCGAAATTTCAAATCGATATCTATAGCTTACTCCAGTGTCGTACCGTACGGACACATTTGTCCCTTCCCTCATAGCACACAATGCTACGACCCAAAGTCCATTTTGAAGGTAGGAGAGCATCATTTTTAATCAATACTATGTCTCCAACCTTAATGTTGGGATGTTCTTGCTTCCATTTATAACGATGTCACAAGGAATGCAAATATCCAACGTTCCACTTTCGCCAAAACATTTCCGCGTTACGTTGCACGATCTGCCACCAAGTTAATCGATTTTTTGGAACGAATTCCACAGAAGGTTCGGGAGCACCAATTAGAGGGGCACCAATCAAAAGATGACCTGGTGTCAGCTAAGAAAAATCATCGGGATCATCAGCATGAGGGCCAATCGGATGCGAGTTCAGGCAAGATTCTATTCTGGCTAGAGTGGTAGTAAATTCCTGAAAAGTTAAGGTATGCAAGCCTACACATCTCCTCAAATGATGCTTGAGACTTTTAACACTAGCATCGCACAGTCCCCCAATATTGGGAGCTGCAGGTGGAATAAAATTGCATGTTGTTTTCCCACTAAAAAGAAAATTAAAAAATCAACATCCTTTTGAATCTGAGAAATATTCTGTCCCAACTAACGATCGGCACCTTGAAAAGAAGTGCCATTCTCGCTATATAAGTGTGGGGGTTTACCTCTATGAGCGATGAAGCGTTGATAAGCTGCTAAAAAACCTTGCGAAGTATGATCAGAAATAAATTCCAAGTGAATTGCACGAATCACACAACAAACAAATAGCGCGACATAGCCTTTATAGCTTTTCTGACCCCTACCTGGAGCGAATCGAACCGAAAAGGGACCAGCTTGATCGACCCCAGTAAGTGTGAAAGGCCTGCAAGTTATTGTCCTTCAATCAGGCAAGCTACCCATAAGCTGTTGAACTACAACAGCTCTTTCACACACGCAAGTAACACAACGATGAATGAGACTCTTTGCCAGAGTTCGGCCTCCAATCATCCAAAACCCTTGACGAAGAGTATATAAAGAGATCTGTATCCCACCGAGCATGGATCTCTCATGAGCGTGTGAAGCAATAAGTTCACTGATACGATGGCTTTTTAAGATTACAGGATGTTTCTCCTCATATCTAAAGGAGCCTGGTGCAATTGACCACCTAAACGCAAAACACCCGAACCATCTGGAAATAGGTTCAAGGTTTTTGAAGGTGAATTTGAAAGAATTGCGTTCCTCTTTCTCAGAGCACGTATGTCAGCCTCAAAGACACCTTTTTGCCTTTGTGGAATCCACCATGAAGAGGCCCTATTAATCTCTGTAGCAGTAAGGGCAAGGGACCCTGGCACACAGTGGACTGAAAAAGCAAAAAAAGTGCCAAAACTTTTGCATATGGAGGATTTGAGGTAAAATCAACTCGCAATACATGTTTTCCATGTATTTTTTAACGATGAACTCAAATGCGTTTCCCTCGCTATGCCGTATTTACTCTTTCTTAAGTAAAAACACGCGTTTTAAACAAGGTTTAACCGAAAAAATACGTTTTTCGTCAACCAAATTTTTTTGCTAAATATATATGAATGTTTGATACATGTTTTTTGCGTATTTTTCAACGAGGAATCCGAATCTGTTGTCTACAGAACGATATTTATCAGTTTTCTCGGTGGAAATCGCGATTATGATGAAAATCTACAAAAATCGCACTTCTAGCAAGCAAACAGTAATTCATTTCCTTTTCTCGATCATGTGACACACATTTGTTATATATTTTTCAACGAGGAATTCGAATCTGTTGTCTACGGAACGATATTTATCAATTTTCTCGGTGGAAATCGCGATTTATGATGAAAATCCACAAAAATCCCACTTCTAGCAAGCAAACAGTAATTCATTTCCTTTTCTCGATCATGTGACACACATTTGTTATGTATTTTTCAACAAGGAATTCGAATCTGTTGTCTACGGAACGATATTTATCAATTTTCTAGATGGAAATTGCGATTTATGATGAAAATCCACAAAAATCGCACTTCTAGCGAGCAAACAGTAATTCATTTCCTTTTCTCGATCATGTGACACACATTTTTTATGTATTTTTCAACGAGGAATTCGAATCTGTTGTCTACGGAACGATATTCATCAATTTTCTCGTTGGGAATAGCAATTTATGATGAAAATCCACAAAAATCGCACTTCTAGCAAGCAAACAGTAATTCATTTCCTTTTTTCGATCATGTGACACACATTTTTTATGTATTTTTCAACAAGGAATTCGAATCTGTTGTCTACGGAACGATATTTATCAATTTCCACGGTGGAAATCGCAATTTATGATGAAAATCCACAAAAATCGCACTTCTAGCAAGCAAACAGTAATTCATTTCCTTCTCTCGATCATGTGACACACATTTGTTATGTATTTTTCAACGAGGAATCCGAACCCGTTGTAGATTGAAGCTTTGTATATACATACGTAAATTATTAAACTCTAACATATATTCCCTTAGACAAGGATATTTACATCATGAACAGAAATATTAACATAAAATTATAAATACTTCATTTAACTATTCTATAGTATTTTATAAAGAAATTATATTTTCCTGTTCAACTTCTTCTTAATCACCGTTCATGAATACAAGTTTTTTCATTTCATCTGTCAGTTTAGATCGCTTCGTTTAAGGTAAACGTCTCGAAGATGTGATTAGTGGATCGGAATTAAGAAAGAGTGTTTGGTACATATCCCTATTACTCTTTTCTTCCAAAAAGTACAAACGAAAACTCAATCAAATTTTAATCAAAAACTAATGTGGTATAATGAGAATAGATTTTTCTGTATGATAATATATATCGTTGAGATCCATGTAATAATATGACGTGTAAAGAGGGAGGCATAAAGTAGAAGTTGTACAAGTATGCGTACATTGTTGCTGTCTCTTTGCCATGTATCCTAAATTCTTCCGTATTAATTGGATGACCAGAAGAAATTCCCGCAAAAATAACATCCAACCTTTGGAGCAAGTCTTTCTTAAATCCTGAAACACTAAGTATAAGATTGAATCGCATTACAATATTTATAATAAACAAGTTTCACACTCAGAGAGGTGTGTCTGAATCTTATATTTATATCATATATTTATATTATATATTTATATTGTAATATTTTAACAATCCGATATTATGCTACACGAAATAAACAACTACACTTTCACAAAAATTCTAACTTATGATGATGTTAAATAACATCCCATGTAAAAATTCTCACTAGATGCATGACATAATTACATGAGTCAACTGTTTTGCATATAAAAATTCACCTAAATAATAAAGTATACAATTACCTGATATTCAAGAATCAAATTTCTAACGCTTGATGATTTCTCATTATACTACCTTTGAATTTGACTGCCCTCATGCATAATACTCACTCTGCATGTTGCACGTTCTTTTAAAACCGACTGCTATATTCACTCATGTGTCAATGTCATTTAGGTTGTTTTGGAAAATCACCATTTCCACCACAAAAATTTATTCGGATTCCTCGTTGGAAAATACATAACAAATATGTGTAACATGCTCGAGCAAAGGAAATGTATTACTGTTTGCTTGCTAGAAGTGCGATTTCCGTGGATTTTTACAGGAAGATCGGGATTTCAACCGGAAAATTCATAAATATCGATCCGTAGACAACAGATTCGAATTCCTCATTGAAAAATACGTAAAAAACATGTATCAAACATTAAAATATATTTAGCAATAAAATTTGATTGGCAAAAAACGTACTTTTTCGGTTAAACCTCGTTGAAAACGCCTGTTTTTACGTAAGTAAAAGTAAAGATGGCATAGCGAGGGGAACGGATTTGAATTTCTCGTTAAAAAATACATGGCAAACATGTATTGCGAGTTGATTTTGACTGAAATCCTCCATATGCAAAAGTTTTGGCACTTTTTTTGCCGTTTCAGTCCACTGTGCGGCAGTTCCTCTTATCCAGTTAACTTCCCGATTGTTTGACTGAAAGCATCAATAAAACGTCGACAATAGGCCGTAACCCTTGCTCGAGGTCAACGCCGGCAGGAACTAACGCCCTAGATTCCGGACAAAATGAGGAGCGACGCACTAGCCAAGGAGGTCTTCGCCACCATAAGCGATGACTTGATAACTGCTCCGGTAAGAGACCCCTGAAAGACCAATCAGCTGGGTTGTCCTCTGTAGGAACATGTCTCCACCTTGCTTGTGGAACAAACTTCAAAATTTGAGCGACTCTATTGGACACGAATGTGCACCAAAAAGGAGGATGTTTGCTAAGCCAGGCCAACACCACCGTAGACTCAGTGTGACAATGTAATGGTACATTTTCAAGTCCCATCGTAGTAATTAAAAAGCGTGATGCTTTGGCTAGCAATTGAGCACCACATATTCAAGTCGTGGAATACTCACAGGTAAGAGGAGAGCGATCTTGGACTTAGCATATAGAAAAGTAACTAGCGCATCGTCATCTTCGCGAAGAATTCTCAGGTAGATCACAGCGGAGTACGCTTTGACCGAAGCTTCAGAGAACCCACGAAGCTCATGACCCAAACTTGATCTCGTTTGATCAGCCACCTTGGGATACGGATCTTTTCTAGCTTTGACAGGCCAGTATAATAGCTATTCCAGCGATCTAATAAATCTTCAGGCAGATGCTCATCCCAATCAAACTTGTGGAACCAAAGTTCCTGCATTATTATTTTAGCTACAACAATAACCAGTGAGAGCCACCCCAAAGGATCATAGAGTTTAGCAATGACGGGAAGAATTTGTCGTTTGGTAGGTATTTCGATGGGTCACGCTATAACCTGAAAGCGGAACCTATCCGAATCTGGATCCCAATGTTCACCTAAAACTCTTAATTGAATGTTCTCTCCAGAAAAAAATTCAAGAGCCCTTTCATGATTGCCAGAAGGACAATCGAGCAGCAAATTTTCATTATTAGAGGCCCATTTCCGTAGATGGAAACCTCCTCGAGCCATCTACTAAGAGATTTGAGATATAAGCACTCGTGAAAATGAGAGATCAAGATCTTGAGTAAGAACTTATACAAGAAATTGCGCAAGAAATATGAAAAGAACCATAGTAAGTTCTTATGAAAGTTCTTACAAGCGGTTTGTGTTTCACATAGTTACCATCATGGATAAGTTCTTGTACAAGAACTTACACAAGTTCTTGTATAAGTATATATACAAAATATAAAATATCGAATCAATAAATAAAAATTTTTCTTTTAAATTAAAAAATAAATAAAATAAAATAAATCATTCAATTAATTAAATTTT
>WSXT02211407.1:0-17721 GCA_011762715.2 Neuroterus valhalla | reverse complement strand
ATGGCAAATGTCACTTACTAGGTTTTTTCCGTTGTACAGCAGAACAGCAGTAATGATTCTGGCTGACGGCAGCAACGAAAGTCTCGAGTAATAAGTATCGGTGCGCGAGAGAAAGTTTTTGCTCCCGGTGTGACAGAGGGCGCAGGTGTAGTTCGGTCAATGCTTAAAATTAGACTTTCTGCCCTACAATCGATGCCGGAGAAACGTACTTTCGACCCAGGTATGGAGAAAAAATAATTTTTACCCCACAATAAGAATTTATGACCACTTAAATCGGAATAAAACAATATACTTTTTAGCAAAATAGCTTTATTCCTTAATTTACAAAAAATGCATTTTCAACACATCTGATTATATTTCTTCCCCAAAGATGCAAAAAAGGTATACATTTTTAACAACAAAGGTGAATCATGAGAACAATTAATTTTAACTGAAAAGTTAGATTTTGAACGAAACAAAAAAGAATGGCCTTTGTACTAAGGAAGGAGAAATATCAACCATATAGTTGAATTTTCAATAACAAAAATTAGTTTTCTACTAAGGAGATCAATGTTCCACAAAAAATTGACTTTTTAGGGAAATAAATGGATTTTCGGCCATGTAGTCGAATTTCCAACCTATAAAGGTTTTATATATATACTTTTATGCATATGTTTTATACAAAAAATTCAATAGATTAATTTTCGAATTTCAAAAAATTAATTTTTATTTAAATAAGCAAAAACTCTCCAACATAATAGTAAAATTCAAATAAAGCGGTAAATATTTAAGAAAATAAGTAAATGAACGAATTAGTTCAGCTTTCTACCAAATTGTCGAATTTTCAACAAACAATGATGATTTAAAAAAAAAGATAGTTGAATTTCTACTAAGAAGAAAGAATTCTCCAAAAAGATTATTGTTCTGGAAAAGGAAGTATATGGATTGAATTTTGAAGCTGGGTAGACGAATTGTTATGAACTAAACACTTCTGTTATTAACCCAAGAATAAGATTGCTTAATAAGAAAGCTTAGTTTTCACCAAAAAGTTAAATTTGAAAATAAATGGTTTGATTTGCAAAATTTACATTTTCAAACCAAAACATGGAACAAAAAAATTTCCATCAAAATACATGAGTTTCTAACCAAATGGAAAAATTTTTATTGAAAAAAGATCAAGTTTCAACCAGCGAGATCGAGTTTCAGCTAGAATGGTGAAACTTGGAAAAAAAGTCAATTTTCAATAAACAAGTTTAACATTCAACCAAAAAATTTTTGTAACGTAGAAAATTAATATCCTACCAATAAGGACGAATTTTGATACATACATTTCAAAATTTTTGTTTCTAAAAATTATTAAAAAATGTAGAATATTCATACAAGTCGATGGTTCAAATTTTTTTTCCTCAAATTTGATTTCCCCTAGAGGGAGCTTTACAGCCCTTTAATTTGAAATATTCAAAAAATTATTGAAGTCATATTTGGCAGTTGATAAATGTCTTATATAACGTTTCGATTAATTGCTCTTTTTTGTTAACCCATAACAGGATTGAAAATTTACGAAACTTAAGAACAAATATGTTCAAATTTGAACATTGTAAGAAAAAACCTTAAAACCAATTCCATAAGATTTTAGATTGACGAAAACTCATGAGCTGTCATATTAACATTAAAAAGAAGTCAAGAATTTTAACAGAAATCTGGAAGAGTGGTCAGTTAGTCGTGGGAGCTAAGGCATGAGCTTTAGACCCACGCTGACTGGTTTTGGGTTCGATTCCCGCCTCGCACTCTGGAAGAGCTTCGGCGGGCCGTGGAGAGTCGTGAGCCTGGTACCTCTAGAGTTCTTTAAGTTCTCCAAGTATTAAGTAGCTGTTGCTCTTGGTGGTTCGGAACCCACCGTAAACTGTAGGTCCCCCTTACCCCTGAGTTAGTGGTGAGGTGTGCAAGGGAATAGAGAGAAGGTTATGCCGAGACTCTCAAACCCGTAACAGGGAGAAAGTATAAACAAATATTCCAACATTCCAACAGAAATCTGGAAAGTGGAGTGGACAATTCGACTTTCTATCGGACAACTGTAGACAGCCTCGACAACCTAGCTTGAAAAGTTTTAAGTGCGTGTCTTGATTCTCCCCAAAAACTTTGACTCTTCCTTCTTATTGTTTTTTCTTTCATACATAAAACAGCCTTCGCTTACAGAACTAGACTCGTTCTAAAGCATATTAAGTCCGAATCCTTGTCCGTCTCGAGAAAGAAAAGTTTTAATACAAAATTGTTTAAACTTCGGGCCTCCAACCCGTTGTTCAGAATGTGAACCATTTTTATTTGAAATTTGATTCCGAACTTGTCCCAGAAATCTATTAAATCCATTATTGAAAAAAGAAACCGAAGCAAAATATGTAGGGAAGATTGAAATGAAGAGTGTGGATCTTTTCAATCTCTTCACCTGGGTTGATTGCTAGAGAAATTTTCCTAAAACCTTCATCCTCGTTAGTATACCTCCAATTTAAAGGAACGTGTCACAACGTGTTTACAACAGGAAATACAATGTTTCGTTAACCTTTTACTATAAAAAATAAAGATAAGCTCTCACCCATGTTATGATTGGAAAGATAATTAAATTGGACACATTTATTGACAAGACCAAACATATTGATCATATCTAGAATCCATCTCGAGAAAACATGAATGCCACCTAATTCGTGTGTATTTTTTAATAATAGTCTGCATGTCAACATGAACTTTACAAGTAGAATGACTAGCAAAATTGTTGAGCATGTGAACCTCTATTCTAGACACCCGTTAGGTTGACAGGGGTTGCGTAAGTCGAGGTCCAGCATAGCGTCAGAAAATCAATTATCGGATCGGTATATCAATCTGACGGCTGGAGCACCATCATGCTACTTTGGCCTCCCGCTGTTTTACGCATTCTCTCCCATAAAGTGCACTTCATTGGCGCTCAATATTGGTAATTCTCCACAAAGAGGTCAATCATTCTAAAATTTGGTCAGTTTTTCATCTTAGGTCCTACTTAACTGGCACTTGATTTTTTTTCTCCCTCACTTAGTTATTTCACTACCTTTTACTTCCCCGTAGCTATTCCGAAACTTCTACTTTCCCTTAGCCATTCCACCTCCTCTTATTTCCCCAAGTAAATTCACCACCTCTATTTTTCTTGAGTCATTCCACCACCTGTTCTTTCCTTCAGCTTTTCCACCACCTCTACTCCCCTCAGCCACACTATCACCTTTACTGCCCATAGTCGTTCCAGCACCTCTACTTTTCCTGGGCCCTTCAACCACCTCTAACTTTTCTTGGCCATTTCACCACCCCTACATTCCCTTAGCTATCCCACCACCTCTTCTTCCCCCAAGTAAATTCAACCGCCTCTAATTTTACTTGGTTGTTTCACCACCATATCTGATCTTCTTTAGGTTTTCTACCACCCCTGATTTCCCTCAGTTATGACGATACCTCAACTTTCCGTTGTCCACTTCACCACCTCTCCTTCTCCTTGGCCATTTCACCACTTCCTCTTTCTCTTAGCTAATCCACCACATCTTCTTTCCCTCAGTCATTACACGACTTGCTCTCCCCTCCAGCTATTCCAGCACCTCTACTTTCCCTTGGTCACTCTGCTGGTCCTACTTTCCCTCTGTCAATCCACCACCTATATTTTACCTTCTCCATTCCACCACCTCTACTCCCCTTAGTCAAACTATCACCTCTAATTTTCCTTAAGCGTTTCACCACCTCTACTTTCCCTTGGTCATTTCACTACCTCTACTTTTCCTGGTCCCTTCAGCCACTTTTAATTTTTCTTGGCCGTTTCACCACTTCTGCCATCCCTCAGTCATTCCACCACTTCTACTTTCCTTGAGCCATTCCTCCACTTCTACTTTTTCTTAGTTCTCCCACCACTTCTACTTTCCCTTATTGATTCTACTACCTCTTCTTTCCCTAAGCCATTTCACCACCTCTACTTTCCTTCAGTCTCTTCACCACCTCTCCTTTCTCTTAGCCACTTCTTCACTTCGATTTTCTTTCAGTCCTCTTCTTTTCAGCTATTCCAGCATCTCTTCTGCCCCTTGGTGATTCCATCATCTCCACTTTCCCTCAGTCTTTCTATCACCTCTACTTATCCTTCGCTATTTCGCCACTTCTACTTCCCATTAGTCATTCGACCGCCTCTTCTTTCGTTTTGCTATTTCACCACCTTCTCCTTTTCCTCAAGCTATTTCACCACCTTCTACATTTCCTTAGTTATTCTGCTACTTCTACGTTCCCTTAGTCATTCCACCACATCTACTTTACCTTAGCCATTATAAAACCTCTGCTCCCCCTTGGCTATCTCGCCACCTTTTCTATTGCTCAGCAATTTCACGACCTCTACTTTTTCTTGGCCATTCAACCACCTCTAATTTTACATGATTTTCACCACCTCTACTTTCCCTTAGCTATTCCAAAACCTCTGCTTCTCTTAGGACATTTTACCACTCTTGTTTGTTCTTTGCCATTTTACCACCTCTTCTTTCCCTCATCCATTTCACCACCTCTACTTTCCAAAAATATTAATTATCTGCAAAACAGTTGAAGAAAAAATCATTGCATTTTAAACTCAATAGTTGATTTTTTAACCCAATAGTTCAATTCTAAACCGACAAAGATGGATTTCGAGTCAAACAGTTGAATTTCAACGCCAAAAGAGTAATTTTCACAGGACATTGGTGAACAAAATTGAATTTTTAACGAAAACTTAATTTTCTGCCAAAAATGCAGAATTTTAAACCAAAAATATTCGTTACATTCAAGCTCATATTGCTTTTGTATCAATAAAGTATACCGATGAAAAGAAGAAAATCAATAGTATATTTTTCACCATGGCACACGATATATTGCCTCATTAAAGTATGATTTTCGAGCTTGCTTATTTCTTACATCTGATCTCGGAGGTTAGTTTAGATAGTCAGGTAACGTGCAGATCAGTCAAGAGAGCAATGCGCGTAGTGAGGTAAATTAACGAATGCGTATGCGCATACGCTGTGAATGTGCACTTTACCAGCTTAGGCAGGTAAAGTAACCCGGCTACTTGCCACGCCCATAAAGACCTACTTCGCTGCGTCGAAAGACGCACGAAAAAGCGAGGGAAACACTCTTATGCTGCATAAAATACATTTTCTTACACATGTTATCCCACAATCTCTTGAAAGACAAGACTCATGATAGCGCGTGACGTAAACGCGTCAAGACTCAGACACTAACTTTCTTATTTTTTCTCCACAGGGGGCGGAGGAGGATGACAGAGCTTCCGTTGCCTCGGTAAGTTCATCAACAACCTCGTCATTTATATTTTTTTCTATACCATCATTGACGTTATTAATCGCATGATCGACATTTCATCCGGCAAATTGAATTTCGCGCCGAAGAGTGTCGGCATCTGCAGCTGACTCAAGTTGCTTGGATCATTGAACTTTGATTTTTTCCATGGCAGGGCACAACACTGTTGAAAATTAATTTAGTATTTGTTTTAAATATTTCTTTGATGATTTGTAGTGCCCTCAGCCTTGTTTTCGAAGGATAAATATTCATCATCCAATATTTTTTATGCATTGTAATGCAAATCAAAGTTGTATTCAACGTCAAAAATTCAAAGTTTTAGGAAATTACTGTAAATTAAATTAAGAAAAAAAAGAATCTGACGACGAAATTTTTTATTAAATACAACTTATTGTAAAAAAAAGACTGATTTGCTTGATCCGCTGGGATCCGAACCCAGGACCTTTCGTTATCCAGACGAGTGCTCTCCCAACTAATATACGGGACGTTTTATTACTGGTCACCATCTCTTAGCTGTTTCCTCAGGTAATGAAGAATGCTATGAAATCGTCTGGAAACATTGCATTTTACAAATATTACTGGACAAAGGTGTTGATGGTCAAATAATGAACTTTATCAAAGTTTCCTTCTAAAAAGATTCATACAAGTCAAAGTAAATGGTTATCTCTCAAAAGAAAATAAGCTCGAAAATTGAGTTCCTTCAGGATATGAACTGAGTGTTATATTATTTCTAATAACATTAGATAACTTAACGATCTGCATTCCGTGTCCCAACAAAAAAAGTATTTTTGGCGATGATTTGGCAATCATCTGTAGTGCAAGAGATCTACAAGCTACACAGGAGGTCATCCAGGACTGTCGTAACAAATTACAGGATTGGACTGGAAAGACTGGTTTTGTCTTCTTCAAAACAAAAACCACCTACATCCTTTTCTCTAAAAATTAATCTGAGAATAAAAATCTCAGAATGCTCTTAGGTAACCATCAGTTTAAGGTTATTGAAAAAACTAGGAGTCTTGGGCTCATCTTTGACAACAGATTTACATGAAACCTTCGCAAAAAGAAATTTGGGGAGCAGACCAAAAAGTAGCATTCTTGCAGAATCTCAGGAACCATCTGTAGTTACCAGAGGAAAGCAAATTACTCTGACTTATTCTACTGCAATTCTACTGCCTTTACACCATCTAATCCTGCATATGAGAATATCTTTCTGGGGAAATATTACGGAGTACACAGTGAACATCCAAACTAACACGTTCCTTTCTACGTCAGAATAAACTCTCATCTACAAAAATTGAACATCGAGATGCCAACGATCGCCTCCAGAAGATTCTACAAGTTTTCCCACTGGTAATTTACAGGTCTCACTGCAATCACTGACTTGAAAGAATTGCCTAGAAACAAAGCTTACTTGTTCGAATACATACAGCTGCGTCAGGCGAAATATTGAACAGACTTCTTAATCACATCCCTATTTATACTGATGGATGAAAATCAATCAATGGATGTGGATGCGCTATGGTTAAACCTAGAAATCAGTTTTAGTATGGATTACCGAATTGTTTCAGCATATTCAGGCCATCAAAAACACCTACAAATTTGATCACAGAATACAGGAAATCCAACAAAAATACTTGACACTAGGAAATCGAGGAAAGGGAGCAATCCTAATATGGATACCTTCTCATCTGGGAATCTTAGGAAACGAGATAGTAGAAACATTAGCCAAAGACTTCACAAAGACTTCAGGAACTACATATGCAAAGCCGTCGAAACCTTCTGGAGTGAGAATTGAAAATCGTCAAGCAACACCAAGATACACCTGGTACTAGACAGTTTTTCACGAAAAAATCAATCCATCTTTGAAAACCGTATAGAGCAAGTGACGCTTACAAGGACGAGAATTGAACACTCCTACTTAACCCATTCCCACCTCATCAATAGAACTGGACCAGAACAATCTGATCTGTGCGAAGTTTCTGTCTCCATACGCCGTCGACTGAAAGAAAAATACTGATGAAAGGATCCATCACCAAGTTGGAACTGACTTCTAGAAAATGCTATCAGACTTGAACGCATTCAACAATGTACTGAACCATTTTCAAGCTGCCGATATTCGACATCTCATCTAACAGAAACTTCGTACAGTTTTCATGTCTTGTGCTTGAAGTGATTTCTCGTATTTGTTGTTCGAGACATCTTGTCCGACTTTGGTCGTTGGATTTTTGATCTTTTATTTTATTTTCCAGGAGTTGCTAATATTGATTTAGAGTCCATTTTACACTATCATGTCAGGATTTTGACATAGCCTCCAAGAGTCTTCGCAGTCAAAAAATTCTTGCCTGTGGGTCTGACCATGTTACCATATCACGTCATATCACGTCATATCACGTCATGGTCTTGACAGAACCTCAAAAATTGTTTACAGTCACAAAAAAATGAGAAATTCCTTTGGGCTTTTCTGAGGTTTTGTCGAAAACCTGATGTGATAGGGTATACATATTGCACATCGAATATGATTTCAGAGACCCTGCAAACATACGAGGATCGTTGGATATGTCCCTGCCCCAAGTAGAAACATAAAAGTCACCAAAGTTTTGGCTATCGCTTGATAGATGGCACTTTCAGTATCTAGGATCTACTGGATTACTAGATCTTAGGTACTGAAAGTAACATATATCAAGCGTCAGCAGAAACTTTGTGAAGTTTTCTAAGATCTTCCAAAATATTTGCAAAGATTTACTCAAAGTTTTCCCTAACGTTGAATTGACTTCCTGCAGCAACTGGACGGGAAGTCACGCGAGTGGTTAGTGAGGGCTGCGCAAGGAGACTATCAGGCCCTGGCGAAGCTTGCTGCGGAGGAACCACGTCTCACCAGGCTAAAGGTAAGGAATGTCTTGAAAATTGAACTAATTGAGACCCTGGAGGCAGAAAAGGTTATGAAACTTGTATCGTTTTTTCACATTCATCGACTCATGGGCAGAGTAAAAGAACTAATGCTTGGACACTTTTGATAACAGATAACCTTGGATGAATTATTTACTTTTTAACAAAATTTTCGTACCTACCTTGCAAACTGTTCTTCCGTGGAACAACATATCTGAATAGGCAACTAAGAGATAATAGCAATAATCTTTAGACTTAATCTTATTCTTTAACACGTCCAGAGTCATCACCATATCAAATCTTTTCAAGCTTGTGGAACCTATAGACTTTTTCAAATGTTTTTCAAACATCAACCATTAGATCACCATCGTTTTAAAAAATTTCAACTTTGTACTCAATCGCCATAATTGTAAGCAGAAAAAAGCAGATCTGAGGATTTATCCTAGCATTAAAACAGGTTCATCGTTAAATACTCTGTACTGTAATTACAGGAGATATGTTGAAGGGAAATTTTTCTTCCGAGGTATATTAATCTGCCATCATGTCGAGGCTGATGGCGTAATTGCGATATACCCATTACAATCTTTTATCGAACTATTTATCAGTTCACCTCTGATGAAGGACGAGGACGATATTTTAAATTATAGCCTCATCGTGTGATAAGGAGTGAACAGTGTAAAAGGAGGTAGTATTAAAAAAATTAATTACGTGAACCTTCTGTCCATCATCCGCAACCTCTTATTACACACGTTTGCGAGACTGTTACTTAACACCTGCGGCGTTCTGAATTCAGCATTTTCGCGTGAACCACCAATGACAGGTCAATAAATCTACCTGAGAACTCCGGTCGCAATTTAGTTGGCCTGCTGCATGCACCAGGGGTTTACACATATGTGTGCCGCTGCACGAGAACCTAATTGTCAGGATTGCACCTTGGTGTGCCATTTTCCGAATTCGATCCTATCTTCTACTGAGTCCTTAATTTTACGCGAGTTTTCCCGATAAATTTCGGATGTGATCGATCACCCATGACATTGTTGGAAAAGGAAATTATTGGTGAGATAATGGAGTTGAGTTGACTGGATGAATTTTTCTTTCAATAAATCGATATCTAACTAGAATGAGATATTCGTTCCGGGTCTGCTTGCAGAAGGTTATTGTTCGTGGTTAATTCCAAGCAGGTGTTCATTCCAAATTTTCCCGGAAGAGGTGTTCGTTTTTGTTTGTTCAAAAAAGGTTTTCGTTCGCTGAAGTCTTTTATTCTGGAAATTTTTCCTCTTTGAATTTCGAAATAAATATGAGAAGTGGTGTGATATCATCTTAGTTTTAGATAATTATGCGAAGTTGCATGAATCAGAATCTTAAATAAGGAAAAGAAAACTTTACTTTAGAAGAGTTCCATCCCCTGCGTCAGTGGTAACCCTTAAAAAATTTTAAGAATAGAACTTCGGTAAACGAACTCTTTTTTTCGAAAAAGCTTGAGATCAAGACCTTTTGTGAACAGATTCGGAACCAGCGCCTTCTGCAAACGAACTCCAAACCAATACCTTCTCCGAGCAGATTCGGAACAAACATCTCTCGTCACAAACTCCGAACCATTACTTTCTGCAACGAGATTTGGAATGAGCATCTTATTCCACTCAGGAGTAGAAATAGGAAGTAGTAGAGCGTAGCGTAAAATATAAATTCCAAAGATTGAAGGTTGGACATGCCAAGTAGGGTTGCGAACCTGAAACTCGGCTCAGCAAAGAAGAAAATGGTCAGTGACAACCTTTAGCAACGGACAATAATAACACTTGTCAATAAAGGTCAATACAACTTCCTAGCAACCAACAATATGTACCCTTGCAATTCCAATAGCAATTCTCAGCGGCTGACAGTAACATCCTTCAGAAATGAAGATCAACACAACTCTCTAATAACGGACGATATCAACCCTTAGAAACGTCAATATCAACCCTTAGTGGCGGTCAATAAAACATTCTTCAGTAACGGGCAATACGAACCTTTGACAACGGATACTAACTTCCCTCAGCAGCGACCAATACACTCTTAGTAACAGTCAACAACAACATTTAGCACCGTTTTTAATAATCTCTAGCGACGGTTAACAACAACTCTTACTAATGCTCCTTAACGATTCTTAGTAACTAACAATAACATCATTCAGCAATGAAGCTCAACACAACTCTCTAACAACGGGCGATATCAACCCTCAGGAACATCAATATCAACTCTTAGTGACGATCAACAACATTCTTCAGTAACGGGTAATACGAACCTGTGACAAAGTTTACTAACATCCCTCAGCGGCGACAAATACAACTCTTAGGAACAGTTAACAACAAAATTTAACACCGTTTTCTAATAATCCCTAGCGACGCTTATAAACAACTTTTACTAACGTTCCATAACAATTCTCAATAACTGACAATAACATCCCTTAGAAACGGTCAATAACAAGTCCAGAAACAATCAACACAACTCTTCAAGAACAGTCAGTAACAACCTTCAGCATCAGTCAATAAGAATCCCTAGTAACGGCTTATAGCAACTTCAAGCATTGTTCAACCACAACTCTTATGGACGTTCAATAGGAAACTTTAGTAAGGTCGATAACATCTCTTACCAACGGTAAACAAAATCTTTCAGCAGCGATCAATACAACTCTTAGGAGCAGTCAACAACAACATTTAGACCGTTTTTTAATAATCTCTAGCGGCAGTTCATAACAACTCTTACTAACGCTCCTTAACAATTCTTAGTAACTGATAATAACATCTTCCAGCAATGAAGATCAACACAAATCTTAAGCAACGGATGATATCAACCCTTAGAAACGTCAATATCAACCCTCAGGTACGGCCAATAACATTCTTCAGTGACGGGTAATACGAACCTTTGAAAACGGTTACTAACATGCCTCAGCAGCGACCAATACAACCCTTAGTAACAGTTAACAACAACATTTAGCACCGTTTCTTAACTATCTCTAGCGACGGTTAAAAACAAATCTTACTAACGCTCCTTAACAATTCTTAGTAACTGACAATAACATCCTTCATAAACGGTCAGTCAGAAGTCTAGAAACAATCAACACAACTCTTCAAGAACAGTCAGTAACAACCTTCAAAATCAGTGAATACTAATCCCTGGCAGAAGCAAATAACAACTTTTAGCATTAGTCAACCACAACTCTTATGAACGATCATTAAGAAACTTCAGTAAGTTCGATAACATCTCTTATCAACGGTGAATAAAATCTCTCAGCAGCGATCAATGCAAGTATTGGGAACAGGCAATAACAATTTTTAGCACCAGTCAATAAGAACTTCTATCGATGTTAAATAATAACCCTTAGAATTGGTCTAACATAACCTCTTATCAACAGACCACGATCAATTTTCAGCAATGATCAATATAACTATTGGAAAGCGGCCAATAACAACATTTATCACTGGCTAGTAACAAATCCACGCGACGTTTAATGACAACCCTCAGCATTGGTAACAAATACCCTTATCAACGAATCATGAAAATCCCCAAAAACTGCGAATGACAATCCTAAGGACGGTCAGTAACATCCTTCAGAAATGTTTAATAAGAACTCTTAGCAGTGATTGATGCAACTTTACTTCCCAAAAAACAGTCAATAGCAATCTTCAGTACCTTTAAATCACAATCTCTGGCAAAGATGAATAACAACTCCCAGCATTGGTCTGCAAAAACTCTTGGGAAAAATGAAGAACAAACGTTAGTTACGGGTAATAAGATCCTTTAGCAACGGTCAATAAAAATTCGTTAGGATCATTCTATAACAACCTTAAGCACCGGTCAATGATAATCTCTAGCTACGGTTAGGAATGACCCTTAGCACTGGACTTTCATTTTGATCATTGAGGGTCCTTCGTATCGCTCAAAGTTTCTTTTGCTACAATCAATAGTAATTCTTATCAAAGATCAATACAACTCTCAGAAATTGTCAAGTACAACTTTCAGCATCGTTCAACAACACTCTCTAATAACGCTTGATTACAACCTCCAGCTTTAGTCAGATACGACACTATTAAGGGTCCATAACAATCCTTAGTAACTATCAATAACTTCTCTTATGAGCAGTCAATAACAACACTAGCAACGATCAATGCAGCCTTTTCGAAACAGTTAATAACAACGCTTAGCACCATTTGATAACAATTCCTAGCAATCGAAAAGATTTTCAGCAACGATCAATACAACTCTGTGGAAACAGTCAGTGACAACCTCTAGCACCAGCCAATCACCCATGGCATCGTTCAGTGAGAACCCTTAGCATTGGTCAACAACAACCCTTATCAACGGTTCATAGCAATCCTCAGCATTGTCAACAACATTCTTCAGGAACAGTCGATAAAAACTCGAGCAGCGATCAGTACAACTCTTTAAAAACAGTTCATAACATTTTCCAGCATCAGTTAATAACAATTCCTAGCAACGGTCAATGACAACTCTAATAGTCAATGCAGCTCATCACGAACAGTCAATAATAGCCTTCAGTACCGGTCAATAGTAATTCCTATAGATGAGTTTTAATCACCCTCACACGGAAATAAGTTATTTCAAGTTGTCTATTGACATCAGGTGATCACTTTACTTATTGTCTCCATAAACAGTCATAAAGAATATTCAGCATTTGACAATAAGCATCCCTAGGGCAGTTGACAACAACCCTCAGCTTTTTTCAACCGAAAGTCTCAACGGAGATCAATACAACTTTACAGAAACAGTTATCAACCGTCTTTAGCACCAGTCAATCAGAATACCGAGCAGCGGGTAATAACAATCCTTTGCATTAGTCAACAACAAGCCTTACCGAAGGTCCATGAAAATCATTAGTGACTGGCAATAATATCCTGTAGAAATGGCCAATAAGAAATCTTAGCAACGATTATTACATTTTTACAGGAACAGTGAGCTACAACCCTCATCAACGGTCCATAAGAATTCTTAGTAACTATCAATAATATCTCTTAAAAAGGTCCATGACAAATCTTAACAACCATTACACAAACTTTTTAGAAACAGTCAATAACAACTCTTAGCACCGGCCAATAATAACTCTTGGCGGCGGATAATAACAACCCTTATCATCGGTCTATAAGAGTCCTCACTTACTGTAAATAACATTTCTTAGAAACAATCAACTACATTCTTGGCAACGATCAATACAACCCTCTATCAAGATCAATACTTGTAAACTATTGACCATTTACAAGCAGTTAATAGTAACCTTTAGAACTGGTTAAAACAATTTCAGCACGGGTTTATAACAACTCTTAGCACCAGCCAACAACTACGCTTATCAACAGTCTGTAATAATCCTTAGTAACTGCCAATAGCATAACTGAGAGACAGTCAAGAACAACACTCGGAAACGATCAATAACAAATCTTAGGAAAGATCAATACAACTGTTTACAAACAGTCAATATCAATATTTAGCACTGGTCAATAACAATTTCAGCACGGAGTAATAACAACCCTTAGCATTGGCCATCAATAACTCTTACCAATAGTCTATAAAAATCCTTAGTAACTGCCGATAACATCCCTTGGAAACATTCAATGATAACTTCTAGTTTTATTGTATAGCAATACATAGCAACTGTTAATAACAATCCTTTTGAACGGTCAATAAAAAACTTAAGCATTGATCAACATCAAGCCTCATCAACGGTTCATAACAATCATATAATTTCACTAGTACCGAACACTTTAGATGCACTTGTGAAGATGCTATCTTGTATTTCCATCCACACATCCCCTACATTTTTATTGCCTAATTCCGTTTTCTGGTTTTGTTTAACACTTGATTTGATTCCTTCTTTGCCTTTACCTTTGACCAAGCTCCATTATCGAAAGAATAAGGAAGTTGCCAAAGCGCATGTTAACTCTTACTAGTCCTCTTTCTCTCTCTTCTGCTGCAACAAAGGAAATTATACTGTTGCTTTTACCTCTGCACTATAGTATAAATGTGTATCAATCTATTCCTGAACAAAGTGTTTGTAATAAACACTCATCTTTATGAACACAAGCTCATAAATTTTTCACAGTAATCGTACGTTTATGAGTTTCCGAAATGTCCAAGTACCCTCCCGGTACCTTTGAATCAGACATCAACTCAGCTATTTATATCTCCGAGTAGGATGATCCTTCCCCGAGATTGGAATTGGCTATAGTATCAACCGCCAAGTCTACTCTATAATGACATAGATATTTACTCAACTTTCCAAGGTATCCTATTAGTACTTCTGGCTTCATAAATCTCATTAAAACGATTCCCACCGTGATGCAGAAAGAAAGAAAGGAGTCCGATGGGAACGATTAGTTCCAATCAATTTCAATAGGCTTTTTATTAGGCCATACTTTCGAGGAAACGATTGGCGAAGCACGGGAGACCTCATGTAAGAAAGGGTCACTTCATGATTCGAGACGAGTGTGGATGAGCATAATGCAGTCTTTATGCTTTATAAGTTTATAGTTAAGAAGTCAGGTACGTGCCGTGTCTACAAGGAAACATACCCGACTGGCATTTCTGACGACAGGAATCAAAGAGCAGGCACCATCGCGATGCCAAGCGCGTTCTTTAATAAAATATAATGGGCGTATGGTGCCGGCTACTGCTGTCAACTTGCACCTGAGCATCCGATACATACAATGCCCACATTCGCCATGAGGCATGAATCACGCAATGCCACGTGTCTAATACGAGCTCATAAATCAATGAGTTTTACGATCCATGAGACAGTAGACACTGCTATGGATGGCCACGCCAATAATGGCGAACCGAGAAAACTCGTCGTTGCTTACCTTCCACGTTCGAGGAATTCTCATTCTAATGCTGCTCTGCACAAGAAACCAACAACGCCTAGACATAGGGACCAAATAAAGAAACTTGATCCAAGTTTGATAGGGGAATCCAATCTTCATTGTTCAGCTTCTTATCCTAATTTCATTAAGATTCAGTAACACCGAGGTTATGTGTACAATACGGTTGATATATCGTGACCTCAGAACCGCAGGGTCTATCTTCCATTCTTGGAAGGAAGATATGGTGATGATATTTTTTGAAATGACTAGGCTTAATAAATGATTCTCTAGCCGATCGCGATCTTGGGGAAAGGATCATCCTGCCCGGAAATATGAATAGTTGGGTTTCTGTTTAATGATTTCAATCGAAGTAGAGTAGCGTATTTTATGGTTCAAACATATCGTAACTTTTTTCCCAGGTGCGAAGGTAAAAACAGGGTACTTTTCACGATATTTAGTAGTGTCTGATGACCAATTAGATCAAATTCAGTTTTTAGAACTGGCGGCGTCAAAAATCGTGAGCACCATGTACGTTAAGGTACATACAGGGAGGCCACTGACCTCTGCCGCTTCAACTTAAGTTGTCAACTTCTAATAAGAAACAGTTTCTTCTATGTCCTTCATAAAACAAAAATGGAAAAAAATAAATAAATTTTCGAAATATAGGACGCAGTATAGAATTAAAAGCTAGAAGGTTAAATTCTGGATGGAGAGGTCGAGGGTGGAGGATTTCGAACACAGGAAGCTGTGCGCTGAATTCATTCCGCTGGACAAGGTTTCCTCATACCCACCCCATTGACTCTCCCTGTTCTCCCTCATCCCTCGGGATAAATTGGCCGAACCCGCGTGTTTGCGGATAACATAGCCGCGATATATGCTCGTGTCTATAGGGCCCATACGTACATTCGTACCTACATTATCCGGTCACTTTTTTTTGGCTAACCGCTCGTGGAAATTGGGAATGGAGTTTTTTTGGTCCCTTCCCTCCTCTCGCTCCTCTACCTGGTTTCTAGTTCCGAGCAATGCTCGACGAATTTTCGTTTTAAACTTTTTCATTTCCTCTCACTGCTTGTTTTTAATTGTGCAGTACGCGGTTCTCTGTTTCGGAAAATTTATTGGCTTTATGTTGTTCCACTCTGTGCATCTAAACGAGCCTGAAAAGTTTGATTAGTCTACTTGAAACGAAGAACTAACTGTAAATCTACTGTCGCTCTTTTTTTAGGATTCATCATTTTGGGGGTTAAAAAGGTCGAGGAATATAAAGGTACCATATTTATGATGGTAGGTTATGGAATTCTTGCAAAAAGTTACAGAAAGAGGTTAGAAAGTCAGGTAGAACAGAGAGGTAGTTTTCCGCACAACCAGACGGTAGTCAGAAAAAGAGGTAAACTAGTGGCCTTTATCGTGGATTTTGGAGCACCGTTCGACTCAGTCAACAGACGGGTGTTGTGGCAAATTTCTGAAGGGAAGGGAGTAGATAAGGAGCTGATTAAAAGAATAAAATAAATATTTGTGGAGACAAGTTTTAGAGTGAGAATGAGAAATAAGAAAGGAGAGGAATTCCGGACAATGAGAAGACTTAGGAAAGTTTTCTCGTTGAGTCCGCTAGTGTTTGGTATAATGCTAGCATACTTAGTGGAAAAGCTAAAGGAAAAAAAGGAAAGGTTAAAAATGTAGAGGAGAGAGACAGCGAATGAGGAAAGAATGCAGTATTAAAGGAGAGAGTATGAAATGGTAGGAGATTGAATTGGAGATGATGAGGAAGGGAGAAGGAAGATGAAGGACAATCATGGAAGCACGGTGCCACAAGTGGTAAAAGATGATAAAGTGAGTCGGGGAACCAGAGTACCTCACAAAGTTAAAAAAGGAGAGTAACTGGAATAGAGTGATGCGGTTCAGAATGAGGATGGGAGTTAAAAATTCAGATATTCTCTCAGAAGCGCATCTTTTTTTCTGAAATTAATCAATTTTGTTGAAAATTACATTGGAGTAATTTTCTTGTCATCGTAAATCAAACGATTCTGTTAGAAATTCGTCTTATTGATCGAAAATTGCTTTATTTGTTGCACATATTCCTACACATTTTTTTACATGAATTCAAATCTTTTTGTTTAAAAACTCTTGCATCGTTTATTTCGTTATCATTTGTGATTGAAATATTGTTTCGAAATTTCGCTTTGAGGAGAGATACAATATTGGATATATTAATGAATATTCAACGATTCGACGAAATAGATTCGGAGGGCGATAAACAGGAGTTTGGTGGGGGAAAAAGGGTGGGCATGAGGGAGGGAAGTACGACAGTGGGCATGCCAATTACTCCCCTGATAATTAAATCAACAGCAGAGCTAATCAACGTCGATCCCCTCCTGGCAATTCTAGAGATAAATCGGACAACCAGGATAATTCGACGAGACGAATAGTTTTTCGTTTTGGTTTCAATTTATTGTTTTTCGGTATTACCTTTGAACAATAATTTATTCTAATTTAGAAGCTTGTACCGGAGTTGAAAAACAAAGAATTATTAATTATGAAAAATAAAAATGGGAGTTGACACGCTCAAAAAACCAGTTCCCGTCCGATCACTGAAGTTGGGCGTGGTGGAATATTTGTTTATACTCTCTCCCTGTTACGGGTTTGAGAGTCTCGGCATAACCTTCTCTCTATTCCTTTG